>JAURVB010014724.1:0-21201 GCA_033002965.1 Piper betle | reverse complement strand
ATGGACAAGAAATTGATTTTGGCATACCTGTGATAAACACTTGGAAATACAAGAAAACTCAGAGGCACAGTGCAATTGAAGGCATTGTTTAAGCACAATGGTATATATGTGCGGCTGCATCTTGCTTCCTCCTGACAATAGGCTGTAATTGTGAGAAAGGTCCTATAAAAAGCATTGATGAAAATTATATTTAGATGTCAGCTTAAAATATTTCAGATGTTAGTCGAATGAACTATAGAGCTGCAACTCATTGGATATATTCATAACAACTAAAAGTAAGCTAAAGAAAAGAAAAACTGAATGAGGAATACTGCAGGGTTCTCTTTTGGAAAAAATCCGCAAATCACAAGACAAAATATCTTATAGGATTTTGGCAAAAGATGGTTACAAGATCCCACCGAGAATCTGCTTTTATCGAGGCACTTCACAAAAATCTGACCAGCAAGTGTAATTTCAGGAGGTAAAACAAAAGCCCAGTGTGCACCTCCACATTCATGTCTATGTTGAGATATTTCCTCATGATGAATGTCATAATCCTCTTTCAATATATATTGGCAAATGTAGCTTTCAACTTCATGTTGCAGTTTCCCAATATTGTTTAAGTGTAGAAATAATTCTTACTTTATATAACTACCACAAAATCACTTTGACTATCAATTTCAACCTTATAAAACATCATTAGCCTTTCATATAACCTGGCATTGGCATATCAAGTTTCCCATAAATTTGCTGATCCATATTTAACTGTGCGGTCTACTCTGCTTTTTTGTATATTGTCGATCAGGTGAGTGGGGGAATGGAAAGAAATAGTTCTCCACAAAGAATGATGACCATGCTTATGCTGTCATACATGCAACGGAAAGAAAAGTAGGAATTTCAACTGTTTTTGATACACATGTATACAAAGTTTGGTTTTCAACAGATTCAGCTTACAAGTTTTGAGAATGATAGCAGATCAGAGAAGAATTTGGCAGCAACTGCGAGCTTATACTGCTGCTATATCTGTTTTTGGAATGCATGGACTGGCTAATGAGGCTGCTGGCTTGTTTGAGGAGATGTTGCAGGAGTTTAAACCTGATAGATGTACATTTTATTCTCTTCTCGTGTCAGTGAAAGAGCTTGAAAAGCTTATGATCTAATCTTGGCCATGCCTATGGTTATTGATTCTAGTGTTTGGGGTGCATTGCTATCTTGCCGCAGCATCCATGAAAACTCCAGATTATCTGAAATTGCGGCTCACTAAAGCAATGAAATTGAAAAATATTTTACTGTAAAAAATCATAACTCTGTGCCTTTTCAGACATTAACCCAGCTGAGAGCAGGATTCTTTTTTAGCCTTTTCTTGCCCATCATATGTCTAACTTCATCTACTCTCTCCCACTCACCACAAACTGCAAAAATATTACACAACTGGACATAAGCTCCTGAATTGCCTGGGTCAAGTCTAACAATTCTCTCAGCTACCGTCTTCCCTCTGATCTCATCTCCATAATCCTGGCACCCTCTTAATATTGATGACCACATGCTTATATCGGCCTCAAATGGCATATTGTCTGCAAAACTTACAGCTTCCTCTATGCGTCCTACACGAGCTAGAAGATCAATCATGCACGAATAATGCTCAACTTGGGGTTCTATACCATAATCGGCCTTCATTGCATTGAACCATCTCCAACCATCCTCAACCAGGCCACAATGAGCACACCCCATCAAGACTGCCAACATGGTGATGTCGTTTGGAAGCACTTTAAGAGCTCTTATCTCTGAAAACAGTTCTAGGGTCTCCGACCCATATCCATTTGTAGCATAGCCCATAAGCATAGAATTCCATAATGCTTCATCACATGTCCTCATATTGTCAAACAAGTTCCTTGCATCAGTAATATGGCCGCATTTTGCAGTAAAGATCAACAAGCGAAGTGGAAACAATGCGGTCAGATTCAACTCCAGTAATTATGGCACAGGAAAAGATCTGTTTACCTAAGTTAACATCACAAATACTAGCACTGCTGCCAATAGCAGTTGCAATAGTGATATTATCCATTTCTAACCCTGATCTTCTCATCTCAAAGAAAAGTTCTAAGGCTTCATTGGCATGACCATTTTGGCCATAAGCAACAATCATTGAGTTCCATGAAATCAGACTTCTCGCTGGCATCGTCTCAAAAATCCTTCTTGCATCTTCAATTCGACCACACTTTGAGTAGGCAGTAATCATTGAATTGAGCAAAACCGTGTCATGTTCCCTCAGCTTGCTAAATAACTTGCATGCATCTTCTACTCCCCCACATTTAGCATACATGTCCACAATAACACTAGCAAAAATGGTTCCATTAGCAATGCCAATTTTTTCAGCACAAGCATGGATTTGCCTTCCACTGTTAAGCTCGCCTAAACACGAGCAAGCCCTCAAACCGCTAATAAAAGTTGAAGAGTCCCTGGGCACTCCCATCACTCGCATTTGGTTCAATAATTTGAGTGCTTCCAAACCATTATCGCAGGTCACATAACTGGCAAGCATAGAATTCCACAGGACAACACTTGCTCCCTTGGCACCGTCAAACAACTTTCTTGCATCACTCAATCTACCACAATTCCCATATCCAGTAATCAAAGCAGACAAAGAGTAGTCATCCTTCATAGTAACCAAATCCAACACCCCAGCAGCAGAATCCATATCACCACATTTACCATACATGTTAACCAGACAGCTGCTCAGAACAGAATCAATTTCCACTCCATTAACAAGAATGCAGGCATGTATTTGCCTCCCACCATCAAGCTGCCCCAGACACGCACAGGCATTAATGGCAGTTGCCAACACAAAAGCATCAATTCTAAGAAATGCAGTACAATAATCCAAACCCAAGCTCCTGAACATTACTAATGCTCGTTCATACTGGCCAGAGCTAACATACCCATGAAGCAGGGAGTTCCCAGCAATGGCACTCTTCGCTGGCATTTCACTATACACATTCCTAGCCTCTTCCAAGTGTTCTGCTTTCACCAACCCAGATATCAAAGCATTCCATGCATACTCATTTCTCTCCGGCATTGACTCAAACACCCGCAACGCATTGCCCGTGTCTCCACCATGCAAGTAAAACTCCATCAGTGTGTTCCTAAGAATAGTGTTTGCTACGAAGTCACAAATCATAATGGTGGGGTAACATATGTTCATTGTACTGCAGGACTTGGGACAGCTTCAGCTGTAGCAGTGGGGAAACTAAATTCCATTTCTATCTTTTCATATGTTGTTTTTTCGAAATTTTTATCTTCTTTTGCTTTATTTCTATTTTTTGTTCAATTCAAATTATTGTTATTTTTATCTCTTAGTTAAAACCAGTCATTCAGCAAAGACGTTTCTAATTTATATTACTACATTCGACATACATGTTCTGGATTCTTGGCTACAAACTGGCTGAAGCAAACAGCCCGCTAAAGGTTGGAATACTTATTTTTTGTGTTTGTATTTCATGTTGCTATTGTGTGTATTAGCCTTCTTTATGGCACCTACTTGTTTCTCAAATGATAACAGACAGATTTATAAGTATCTCATTGTAGTATTTGTTAATTTGGCTATTGGCTAAAGTCTAAACCACTGGGTCCACCAATTGTGGACATATATAGTTTTGAAGTATTATTAACTCAATCAGTACCAGCTGAGTGTTAGAAACATCACGAATGTGTTGGATTTGAGCCTTTTATTGTTGCTGTGCATTTCCTGCAGACGAAAACTTGTACTCAGTTCTAACTCATTCTGATGAATTGTAAGTCTGTTCAAAGAAAGGTTCTGGCTTTTTCAAAAATGTGTTTGTTGTCATAAGTATCACACCAGTACCCATCAATTGAATCACTTTTAGAAGAAAAAGGAGGCCTCTAGGATGAGTTGTATGAAAATTCTCGTTTATGTTGTGCAAATTGCGCTTTTCTATGTATTTGTACCTACAAATACTTTAGAGTTTGAGTTTTTTTTCTTTCAGGCACGGCTGCATATTTTTAGTTGAGACTATTTTTCATGGGAAAATTTTCTAATCCGATGGAAAAATGTGCTAATCTGTCTATTTAACTAATTTCAGAGCAAACGTTCTTGCTTCCCAAAATTGGAGGCTATAAAAGCTGCAACAACAGACATTGTGAGTCTGGAACATGTTCCCTGTTGGAAGTAATTCTTCGTTGTTATTGGAATTGACTTGATAGCAATAAGTGATTTGTCATTAGTGAACGTCTGGTTAAAAATTGATCGTAGAATTAGCACATGATGGCTGCCAACTCGACACCACTATGAGCAAACAGCTCCTGAATATGGACTTGACCCCTTATATTCCTTGTGCGAAGTTTTCATGTTTTCACAAGCTAAAAGAAATGGGACACATTCTTCCTTTTACAGGACTTCAGAAGTAAATGGTATTTTAAATTGCTAAAGTTTGTTTCCTTTTACAGGCTTGCCTAACTATTCATTTATTGGTTCAACCGAACTTCCATTGTTAGATTGCATTGATTTTGGAACTACATTAATATGACTTATTGACAATGTACTTGATCATTGGTCATTGTACCCTTTGAACCTAACTTCTACTTTTGCATTAAGAGAGTTGCTTAATTATAATTAGAGCATGCATTTACTGTGCTCAAGCACAGGCAAGCTGCCTGTGCTTGAGCCATCCAACCGTTGGATTGAAATCCAACGGTTGGATGAAAAAACGCCGCCGCCACTGCCGCGTCGCCGCCGCCGCCGCGTCGCCGCCACCCCGGCCGACGCGACCCCCTGCCTGGCCCGTCGCCGCCCCCGGCGACGGGGCAGCGACCCCCTCCCCCCACCACCGGCGGCGCGGGGCGGCGGATCTAGCCGCCCCGCTCTTCCCCTGCCGGCCTGCCGCCCCTCGCCGTCCCCCGCCCGCCACCCCGCCCCGTCCCCCACCGGCCACCCCGCTGCGCCACGCCCCCCCCCCGTCCCCCGTCCCCCGCCCGCCACCCCGGCGCGCCCCCCTCGGCCCCCGCCCGCCACCCCGCCGCGTCCCCCTCGGCCCCCGCCCGCCACCCCGCCGCGTCCCCCTCGGCCCCCGCCCGCCACCCCGCCCGCCCCCCTCGGCCCCCGCCCGCCACCCCGCCCCGCCCCCCAGCCGCGCCCCCCTCGGCCCCTGCCGCGCCCCCTCGGCCCCCGCCACGCCCCCCCTCGGCCCCCGCCCGCCACCCCGCCCGCCCCCGCCGCGCCCCCCTCGGCCCCCGCCCGCCACCCTGCCGCGCCACGCCCCCGCGTGGCGACCGGCGACCACGCGGCCGCCGCCCCCCAGACCAACCCCGTCCCCTGTCACCGCCGCCCCCCCCCGGCCGTCGCCGTGGCCGGGCCCCTTCCGCCCCCTCCGCCGTCGCTGCTGCGGCGGCGCCGGCGGCACCCCTGTTTTTTATCTTGGCCGTTGGATGCTAATCCAACGGCCAAGATAAAACTTGAGCACAGGCAAGCTGCCTGTGCTCAAGCACAGAAACCTTATTTCCTTCTTTTAATGCTTCTTTGTGATTGGCAAGCATTAATGACATCAACACCTTATTGATCTTACTTAAGTTAGAAAGCTGATTCACCTAAGAAACCATTTTCAATGTCCAAAATACACACACAGAAAAGTTCAAATACTTACTTTCATCATCCTAATTAACAATAGAACTAATGGAAATTGCAAGCATAAGAACGTCCACAAAATCCATGTATTAGGAGTACATAAGAACAAAGCATTGAACAAAACTACAGACCCAACACACTACATGTCAAATCCACCCATGCGACAGGGGCAAAAGTGGAGCAGGTGAAGGAAGACGAAGATGACGAGTAGTTTTCTTGAAAGGTTGATAGTTTTTCATGCTAACTCTAAAAATTGGTGGTTTTTCTTCCATGTGATGGATTGGCAGATTGTGAGTGGAGTCAAAGAACGTTCAAAGTCAGCACTATTGTGGTCGGCGTCGTCTCGTAGTTCATATCAAATATCTCTCCAATATGGTTATTGTTTATACGCATCTGTTGCCTTTGAATGTAATGTAAGAACTTTGTGCTGCAGATGATCAAGTTTAAATACAATTGCGCTTTGTCTCAACATCAGAGAAAGGGAGCTTTGCTACATTGCTCCATGCTGAAGAACCAATTGATGCGGTACTTTCATTTTCTGAATACATTTGTGTTGATTCTAATAAAGATTGGTACGATATTTTTGGTCTATCTTCTAGCTCTTCGCTTGTCTTCTACAAGTGAAATTTATGGAGGAACCCATACCTTATATTCTGGTGTATCTATCTTATCTATTTATCCCTGTGGATAAATTGAAATCTTGTTCACTGTTTGAAAGGTCATATTCAAGAAGTACCGGGAAAGACATTGTCATTTCTGCTTCAAAGAGCTTTTTGTGGATCCTCTTCCCTGGACCTCGTGCACTCTTCCCTCGTTCTGCTCCATTTGTTGTCAATATCAAGCAAGAGGGGACTGTTATTTGAAAACCTGGCTATACTCAGACGATTTTGGGAAAGTACAACATGAAGTTGAAAGCTACATTTGCCAATATATATTGAAAGAGAATTATGAGAGTCGACACGAGGAAATTTCTTAAACATAAACATGAATGTGGAGGTGCAAACTGGGCTTTTATTTTACCTCCTAGAATTACACTTACTAATTGGATTTTTGTGAAGGGCCTTGATAATAACAAATTCCTTGTGGGATCTTGTAATTATCTTTTACCAAAGTCCTATAAGGTGTTGTCTTGTGAGTTGTGAATTTTTTGCAAAATGAAAACCCTGCAGTATTCCTTGTCCGGTTTCAACTTTTTAATATGCTTTTCGTTTGCTTACTTTTTGTTTAAGGTGTTTGGTTGTTATGTGAATATATCAAATACACTTAACTACCATCTTGAGATATTTTAAGCTGAAGCCTAAATATAATCTTTATCATCACTTTTTGTGGAACCTTTCTCACAATTATAGCCTACTGTCAGGAGAAAGCAAGATGCAACTGCACATATATACCATTGTGCTTAAAAAATAGCTTCAATTGCACTATCCCTTTTCTTGTATTTATGAGTGCTTATCACAGGTATACCAAAGTTTGTTTGTTCTTCCTTCATATAAGAATACAAGTCAATTGAAAAAAATAGTTTCCCGTTCATTAGCATTTAGCATCAGAAGTAATGAACAAGATCAAGATTATGATGCAAAATTTAGCATACAAAAATAAAAAATTCTAATAATCGTGGAAGTTTTTACTGTGGAATGCTGCTTTATGCAGACCACATTGAGAGCATTGAAGCATTGTGTGGGTGAAATGTACTTGCTGGTGCACGTCTAACAATTTCTGTCTGAGTTAGCTCATTAGGTTTTGTTCCCTGACGCATATCTGGAGTAGGCATAGGTCTCTTTGCTATCACGGGGTTTCTATATATGTTACGTACTATTATCGTGTATTAGTTAATTTTAGTTCTTGAGAAAATTAGGAACTTTTGCTACATAGATGACTCCTACAGAATGGTGTGTGCCATTTTTATCAACATGAGAAGAATGAGAAAGAGAAAGTTAAACAAAGTATGGGCAAAGAAATACACTTTTATGGTCGCTCATTCACCTTTGTTCCAATACAAATTTAATTTCTTAAGATTTAAGTTAATGGCTCATAATCCTTCAAGGCTCTTTTATGTTAAATATTATGGACCTTTTTTGGCGGTTGGTGCTGCTAATATCTCAAGTTAAATATAAACTCCATGGCTATTGTCCAAATAAGGTCACATGAATTCAGTTGTGAAAGAGCAGCCAGCAGAGTCGGCAGCTGTTGATGATGTTTTAACAAGTAACATCGAACGGGTTCACCTCTACTGCAAATTTTTTAAGTTTTTCTGTCATCTTTGTACTTTTGTAGTGAAGCATGTTACTTCCTTTCTTTAATTCGAGACTCAGGCTCGTTTTACACATGTTTGTTGGCTGTAAGTGGCATTGGACATAACTTAGTAATGACCAAAGAAGAGAGAGTGAAATTCAAATCTAAATGCCTAATTATACCTTGAAAGTTGTTAAATTTACAATAATTGACTAATACAACTTGAATATGACAATGCTGATGTAGAGAAAAGAAATATTTGATGGGTGAATTTCAAGTGAGCAAGATATAAGAAATCCTACGATTACTTAATCTGCGTATCCATTGTTCTAAATAGATGTTCTTCTTCTTATTAGGTGAATGTTGCACAATCCGACGGGTAGCATGTTTAAGCATTCTTGCCAGTCTAATATCCATTCTTTTTTTCTTCACCAGAAGGTCTTAATCCGTTTGACAGAATATATTCCTGTTGGATGCCCTCTTGATGGTCCTCAGGCATGATTAACTGCAGCTGAGCAGTTACATATGTACCATCCCTGAGTGTACGGCCTTGCTAATTAAATCTCTTGTTGCAGGTTGGTGAGCAGGATCAAAACATAAGGAAGCAACTTCTAGAGGTACAGTATCCATTCAGATGCGAACGTAGGGTCTGTTCTGTGTTAAACTTTCCAGATCTCGTGATACATCATTCGGATGTGAAAAAATCAATTGTCCTAGTGTCATTCTTGACTCTGACTACTTGCCATTATCTGCTCTTTCTGTACCAGTTAGCAGATTTCTTTCAGTCCCATTATGTTGAACAGTGTTGTGGAACATTTGCATATATGCATAGTAGTATCATAGCTTGTAATGCCATGAGCATGCTAAAATATTATATCTAACTAGTAAGCTGATTATGTGAGGTAGTCTTACAGGTAAGATATGAACTCTTCACAGTTGCTTATGCAATTCAGTTTGCCTTCTAGTGAGTCATATTTTCTGCTGATTATGGATTCTCGTAGTAGCCGCATTGTTCTACTTTGTTTTAGGTTGAGAATGATGAGAGAGAACGTGTTTATGAAGGTTCTCCATTTGTCTGCTGCAAAATTAAGAAAGTTGTTCACATGTATCCTGGAACTTGTTTGGCATGTGGATTTCTCTACAGCTTAAAATATATGCGTGTAGAAGCGCAGAAGGCCACAATTACTCTTAAAAGGTAATGATTTATAGTTTTTGTTATGGATACATCAGTTTTTGTCACTTCAATCATTTTCCTTGTATGCGAAAAGATAGCGTCTGTGTGGAACTACGAGGAATTAAATAGACAACTTGTGAAGAGCTTAATGCATTGCATTGTTCTGTCAAATGTATCCTGATTGCTGATTAGTCTAATCTGCAATACTTGATGTAATTGTGTTTTTTCATCTTACTCTCATATTGTCAACCAAAATTTTTTGGCTTCATATGCTGGAAGCTTATCTATTAGAATTTGAAACCTATCTAAGTGTATATTGAAGTTTTTTTTTCTTAGCTTTAAAAGGTTTGCTGTGTATTTTAATCTTTTTCTATCTACTAAATCCTATGGCTCTAAAGACTAAAAAATGATCGTTGTGTAACAACATTCTCACATCTCAACAGATTACAAGATTCAAAGGTTTCCAAAAATTTGTCACCTATGATGTTATCTAATGCTGTGGAATCCCTTGAGCAGTTGAGATTATATATGCATCCCCTTTCAGCAAGGATGTTGCGCAGGTTTTCTTTTCAGGCTTCAACTGATCCAGATCAATCATATACCTGAGCAATCGCTGTTAGGACCGATTTATTACACCCTAATAAATCTAGCGGTATTTGGCTGGCTGAGGATAATCTTGCTGAAGCGTTTTCCTTGGTTAGTGAATTCCAAGCTGCTATCTACTGTCCCGTGTTATGCGGCAAGGTGGTTGTCAACGACGACGAAGTAGTGGAGTTGGGTGTCCAAGGTGGCCAGCGAGGAAGGCAGGAAGGCTATGGCTAGTCTCACAACTTATCTGGTAGTTTGGTCGTCGGTGCCTGCAAAACTCAACAGATCGGAGAGGTTGGCAGTGGCTTGGATAGTCCTCACCAACGTGGATGGAACTCTGGCGGCAAACAAAAGTTTACAGCTTTCGCCTCTTTCAACCTTGGTGCAATTTCTGTACTTACTTTGGATGTTCGCTTCACGGCAACGATGAAGACGTTAGGAGTCCTTGCTGTTTGCTTGCATGAGGTTAAGACCATGCAAGGTGGCCGAGGCCCCAAACTAAAAGAACTTTACCAGTGAGCATGGAGAGTGTGCGGCCGCAAGACATCCGACGGTGGTGAAACATTTGGCATCACCGGCACTGGTAGCTTGGTCCTTGTGGCAGTGGCTGTGAGCTATGGGTGCGACGGTGATGGAGGCCAATGGGCTGCTTGTCAAAGTACGTGATTTGTGATTACACTGATCAATAGGGTAAAAGAAGGCAGGGAAGCAAGATTAGATTGTGATCAAAGATAGTACGACCAACAACCACTCGCATCCACATGATAGACGAGAGAAGGATCAATTGTCATTCATCATTATCTATCCATTACAAAAGGACTCATCCTCTATTTATAAACATAGACAGACACAAACAACTAAGGAGAGATTTTAGTATAAATATCTCAATTATTGTTCCTAAAAATCTCTCAACAGAAAATATTTTAAATTGACTAAAAAATATCCTAATTTGACTCTGTCAATGAAATATAATTTCATGACATTTTATTGAAAAAAAACTACTAAAATTATATTACATAAGAGACCAACTCGCCCACGACCAATGTAAACTTACAATTCTCTTCAGCTCACCTAAGCCCTGTTCGGCCTTCAGAAATATAGGAAAATAATATCCTCCTTACATATGTCTTACTATGCACATCTCCAAATAAGAATAATATGCCGAGAATCATAGTCATTCTCAACAAATTTTGTGCACTACAAGCATGACACTAAACACATTATTCTTGCAACTAAGTCTATTACTTTCATTAGTAGTATAATCATCAAAAAATGTGGGTGTCGGACGAGCAGCCAATCCAAGCCGACTTTTAATCGAGCTGAGTCGAGCTTGGGCTTGGCTCGTCAAAGCTCGTGTTGGAGAGAAGCCAAGCCGAGTTCGGCTCGAGAGAGGGGAACCCGGGTTTGCCTTGGCTCGGCTTAGCTCGATTTTTTTTTCAGTAATTTTTAATAAAATTATTAAATTAAATCAAATTATTTTATTTACTAATTTTATTTCATGCAAATAAAAAATAAAAGACCATAAATAGCAACAATTAAGAAGTAGTAGTTTAATGATGTTCAAGTAATCATACCAACTATTTTTTACCGCTTCATTGGTCCTTTGTTGTTTCATCTATGAGTCACTACCTTTTAAGTATTTTAATGCTACGATAATAATAGCAAAATCAATAAGATTCTAAGATGTATAATAAAATGCAAATAATAATATTTATATGAATAGAAAGTCAAAAGTCATACTCTTCTTCTTTCTTCAATGTCTTCATATGAGTCTCCAACATTGTATATATGTCGCTGTGAGTCTTGTGCACATAAAAGTGCCTCCACAGTTTCTGATTTAAGACTATTTCTATGGTCAGTAATTAATCGTTCACCTATGCTAAATGCACACCGAGAAGTAACAGAAGACATTGGAATGGATAGAATATCCTTGGTCATTGATAGAGTCTTGTATTTCATAGCATTGTCCTTCCAGTAATCCATAATGTCAAATTCTACATCCTTTGCAACTTTAAGAATAGACTCTTCTAAATAAATGTCTAGTTTATACTTCCGTGATACCTTTGTCATTCAGATTGCTCAACAAATTTGTTGTATGCCTCATCATCAAACATGTTGAAGCATGTACTAGGGGCAACATACTTCTCTTGTTGTATTTCATCTTCATTTGACCTCCTCTCAATATCATAAAGGTAGAAGATTTCAACCAAAGTTACTTTCAATTTTGTTATCTCCTTTCCAGCTTCTTCTTTATAAATTAATGGAAAATAGTATTCTACTATCATTATCTTGCTCTTAGGATCCAAAATTGTTCTTATTGCCAACACTAAATTGCAATCTCCCCAATACTTTTCAAATTTTCTTTCATAGCTAAAATCATATTCCCTATGTGTGTTTTCTTAGGCGGAAGTTCTTCACTTTACTTCTTCTTGATCCTTGAAAGAACTGGCAAAACAAGGTTGGATGTATGGCACTTTGATGCTAAACGCAGTCGGTTGCTTGATAAAATTTCTCCAACAGACCTTCAATGTGCTCAAATTTATCCCATTCTTCTTCATTTGGACATCATGTATAGTTAGAATCAGAATCGACATAATTGATGAAGGCAAATTTCACTTCTTTTGCAGCTTTTAACATCAACTATGTTGAGTTTCATCAGACACGTGTAACAGTACCTCTTTTTTCCCAAATAATCCATACTTAGCTAAGGAGGTCTCTAACTCTAGCTTACAGCTTGTAGAACTCTTGATATACTTAGCAGTCTCTTGAATATTATGAACCAGCTCCTATGATGTGTTCCAAACCATATTGGACAACTAAATTCAGAACGTGAGCACAACATCTCATATGGAAGATGTAAGGAATACATAAAGTACCATTTCTTATCAAACTCATCTTCATAATTTTGATCAAACTATCATTTGTTAAAGCATTATCTAGTGTAATAGTGAATACCTTGTCCTCTAATCCCCAGTCTCTTAAGAACTCAGTCATCGTGTTAGAGAGTTCTTATCCAGTATGTGGAGGAAGAAAATACCGAAAAGCTAAGATTTTTTTCTCCATCTTCCAATTCCTGTTAACAAAATGAACTGTGAGAGACATATATGATTTTGTTCTCCTTGAAGTCCATGTATCTGTTGTAAGGCAAACTAGGCTGACTTCTTTAAGCTGAGTACTAATTTTGTCCTTTTCCTCTTCATATAATTTGATGCACTCCCTCCTGATTGTATGTTGAGACACTCTCTCATGTCTTGGTTGAAGTGTTTTGCAAAAGAAGTTGAACAACGTGCTTTCCACAAACCTAAAAGGCTTCTCATCAACTATAATCATTTTGGCAAGCACCTTCCTTGTTCTTTCCTTATCATACTTGAAGTTGGTCACAGAAATTTTCATCTCATCTTCAGTTAAAGGTTCTAGCCAAAGTTCTTTCTACCCCTTCTTAGTTCTTGCACGTTTTTTACAGCTTTCTAAATGCCTCTTCAATGTACTCGTAGAACCAGTTTTTTGAAAGTGTGTATATGTTGGTGCAATATGGACACTTAGCCTTTGTTTCTCAACTTGGCAAAGTAATTAGTTTCAACTCCTTTCATACATCTGATCTTTTTTTTATTGCTTTTCATCATCACCATCTTCTTTGACATTTTCTTCCTATTGAACTTCAGCATTTGTTGTATCAACAACCACATATTTATCATCTACAATTGGAATAAGCTCATCATTGTCCGCCATGATCCACACACCTGACAATCCAAAGAGAAAAACACACATTGGGTATGGTGCGTTCAAGTACAAACTTATTATAAGTGTAAAATTATTTTTGATTTAAATGATCTTGATGTGCTACTCGGATACCGTTTAGTCTAAATGATTCTGATTTCCTATTCAGGATTAATGGTTTATTAAGACCATAATAGTTAATATTAAAAATAGTGTTCAAATTCAAGTTGGAAAAAAAAATACATGACGAACATTGTTCTTGGCAGCTAATTTATTTTTAGTTGTATTTGGTTATCACTGTCATACGGAGTTATTTTTACGACAAACATGATAGGCATTATCTTATCCTTGGTTATCACTGTTCTTTGTAGCTAATTTATTTTTAGTGAAAGGAAAGTGTAAACACAACTTATTGTGTATTCATGAAATGTTTATGTATGCAAAATATGTAGTATGAAGGTCAAGAGATGAAACATAACTACTTAATGTTGCATCTATCATACTAGTCTTCAATTTTTTCATCAGACATGGAAGGTAACTGCTTGATGTACCATATGTGTTATCTTCTAATGAAAAAAATATTGTTGTAGTAGATTTGTCAAATAGCTGACTTAATGCAAACAAAACATGGTTTTCCTTGTAAGGCTCAACCTATGTTATACACAACATACTATTATCTACAACTTCAGCTCAAAACAAGACGGTCATGAAGGTAGAAGTTATGATTTAGGAAGACAAACCTTATAACTTGTGGGCAGCCCTTGTAGTTGCTGCAACTGAAGGCTCGAAGTCAAAGCTCCCTGAGATGCCAACAAGTAGCAACTGTTCAAAGTTCTCCGGCAGGTTGCAACTTTTAAAGCAATTGAAGCCTCTTGAAAGGTTCTCAAACAAAAGACTCACCACCCCATTCCAGTATGAGATTATGAAAAGCCATATTATAAGAAAAGCAAAGATCAACCCCATTCCAATAGGAGAATAGGAAAAGTCATCTTATAATTAAAGTAAAGATTAGTAAATTCAATTAAATGATTAAATGATTGTGTGCCACACCCTGATTTGTTGTAAATATGTATATTAATTTGTTGCATATTCTAACTTTTATCTTATGATGTGTATTAACTACTACTGTTTTCTTCTTATCATGTGTAAAAGACAATATAGATTAACTAGTATGAGTCAAATCGAGTTGAACTTTTATATAGAATAAGTTTAAGTTCAAGTAATAATGAGATGAATCGATCTGAGTTTTATATAACTCGAATTTGGATCAAACAACGAGACAGGTCAAATTTTTCACAAATGAGTTGACAAGACAAGTTTTCCTGTTTTGAGTTTGAGTGGAGCCAAGCTGAGCCTCCAAAATTCGAAAGCTAACTCGGCTCGTGAGCTACACTATTCGGAATCACCACCGGTAATTGAAAAGTAAGTAAAATCCTCACCAACGTCGTATAATTGGTGAAGTTGTGCTAATAGTTATTCTTGATGTTGCTAATCATTTAGGTTCATGGTGGCTTCAACCGCATCCGGTGCCAAGCTACTTCAATCTTTGCTTATAATCTATGGTTGACATAGGCAGTATCAAATCCTTGGCCATGATATTAAGGATTGGAAAAGTACTCGAATTTACTTTCCACCATCCTAAGACATCAAGGTTAGCTTCTCCTCCAGGTGAAAGAACACTTGATCAATAGTAATAGTGTTCCAAGTCATTTGTACTTGTTCCGGTCTCTTCTTCTTGATCCCACATTGAATGGAGAGGAATCGGCAACCGAACTTGAAGCACCCAAAGAAGATGAATAACCTAAGCTCTTGAAATGACTATATCTTTGGTTGTGGGCCCTATATATAATGTGCTAAACCATCGCTAAAATCTTTTTTCCTTAATTACATCGTCATCTTTTTCATTAATGTGCATGTTCTTATACAAATAATGCATACAAAAAAATACACGCTTAAGTTTTTTATGGTCCATTGCCGATGCCAACAAAGGATAGGAAAATAAAGAAGAAGTACAATAATAAGACCTGGAAAGTGCATTAGTTGCTTTGTAAAAAACTTCTAAAAAATTCATCGTGAATCTTGCTACATGAAAATCAAACCGATCTAACATAATCAAGGGTTCAACATAGTGAACATCAACCCAAGACATTAATGACTCTTCAAAATTGTCGATTGATCAAAACATTAGGCAAATAATATTTCATTTATGTTGTGTATCAATATCAAAGTTTTTTCAAGATCTATTTTCTTTACAGGCTTGTTTATAGGATTGTATCTTCAGGCCACTTGCACTAATATGGAGCAACACACCCTTAATTCTACTAATATAATCATCCGACATTTTAAAACCTTCTTGAATGACTAAATTAATAATATATGCATTACATCTACGATGGAAAATCTTAGGAAATCATAACCTAGCATGTCAACGTATAGTTTCAACCATCTTATTATTATTAGTCGCATTATCTAATGTTGTACTTAAAATTTGATCATAAATATTCAAACCTCATAAAACATCTAAAAATAGAGTAGTCATATTAACACCCAAATATAGATGGTCTAACATCTTGAAAGTGATGGCTCTTTTGTAAAGTCCAATGGTTATCGATAAAATATGCTCAAATACCAATAGAACCAAGATGTTGTTTACTTGTCCATATGTTAACCATAGAAGAAAAAAAACTAACTTTGTCAGAGTCAAAAAGGTTTACTATCGCTAATAAAAAAGAATCAAAATCTTTATCAGAACACCTCGAGGGAGATATTGACAATATTCGGAAAACCATGGATTTTCGGCAAAAGAAAATAACAATTTCATGCAAACAGTCATTTTCATCACTCTAGATCTATTAACTTTGGAATTTAATAGAGGATAAGAAGAACTCTTAATGCCAATAGTGCTTCCGGCCATAGAAAACCTACCTTGTTTAGGATCTTTTGTGCTATTTTTGGAGCACATTTTTTGTCATGTCAAGTAAGAGAAAAAGTATTAACTTGAATGCCGATTAAAGTAGAAGGACAATGCATACATTGTATTTTTATTTTCTTTGTTGCCTCATCAACGACTCTATCAAAATGATCACATACATTAGATTGCTTCCTCTTTGATTTGAGGGAGCTCCGGCTGGGCACCACCACATCTACAAGGTTGGGTCTCAATGGTTCAGGGATCATCGGTTGGGGATCATCGACTATGATATCATTGGTTCAACACGTTCGTTCGGCCACATTATCACCATAATCAAACTCATCAATAATTTGGTAAGGCCTATGGGAAGATGATGCCATTTTGGAAAGTTTGAGAGAATATTTCAATTTAGAAAATAAAAAAATAATGAGAATTTGGGAGATTAGAGAGTTTGGAGAGTTTGAGATTGAGAGCTTTGAGGGTTTGGTGTAAAGAACAATATGCAGATTGTTCTATATTTATAGAGGGTTTTTGAAAGATTCGGATGGAAAATATAACTCTAACACCAAAGCACAAGATGTAATTAATCGGGTTCAAAATAGGTCAATTCGATCTTAATTAAAACCGATCATAAAATATGAAATGATTTACACTTTAAGTGATTAACCAAAAGATGTGAGCATAAATCTAGTAAATCAATAGTTTGATCTATTTACAAATTTTTAGCCGATCTTGTGCATTGACGAACTTTTCAAACCATACATAAGATTTGAGACAAATAAATTAACTGAATTAGATCAATCAAGATAAGGTAAGAAATATAAATAGTGCACCCATATTTTTAAGAGGTTCTAATACTGATATTCTTCTCTTCTGCACACTCGTATCTATCGATAAGGTAAGTCTTCTATGGTTCACAATGATCAAACCTTTGATTTTTTACAAATACAAGTGTCTCAACTACTTTGTTCTTTACCACAGCTCAACCCAAGTGTTTCACAAACCTGTTTGTCCTTTGCCGCATTGAACCACGAGATGGTTTTATAAGCCACACACTTATCCTTCACCCCTTGACCTCAAACTTATTACCACAAGTAAAACCAAACACTTACTCTTATAACAATCTCATCACTCCATACCAGGATTATCACACAACTACTAGTGCAAGCACAAGACAAGATTAAATCCGATCTTGCACTCACTAATCACACATGATTAGTGTTAGAAAACCTCACAAGATCAACATGATCTTTTACAATATAATCGCTCAAGAGATACAAATACAATAACACATTGTAACATACTTTCTTGAATCTAAACATTGAGAAATTGGTAAATATAACTTTAGCAAAGCATATCCAATCTAGAATCCCAAGTCTTGATTTTTTCTTTTTCCTCTTTTGATTATTGAAGCTCTAACCTTGTAACATAAACCAAGCTTCTTATTTATGACTAAATAGTCCATAACTCTAACCACTTGAGGCATCAATGTTGAGACGGCTCTTCTAAACTCTAACAGTAATTTCCCACTCAAGTTTAAATTCAAACTTGTTCAAAGCTTTAAACTCCATCTTGAAATTCAGGTCTTCAAGGTTTCCCCAAAACTTTAACTCACGCCTACATCCGAGTCCGAAACCAAGAACCAAAGACTTCATGTCTAAAATATCATGATCACAACATCATATCCAAATCCGAAGTCCTCTAAAGTTGCCCACTATGAGTTTGTCATAGACTTCACCGTTTTTCACTCAGTACATTCAAATTCCACATATTTAATGAACCATATTTTTCAAGGGAGTCTTCAATGTTGTAGTTTAGTCTTTGAAGCCCATGGTGAAGTCCCAAGGTCCACACTCCACACCAATGCCTATCAATGAAATCTTTGAATAGTTGAGCAACATGTTGGTGAACACGTATTTATATCTAAAGTGCTTTCCTCAAATCTTGATTCTCTAAGTTCCAAGTTTAATTCCATGCGAAATTACCATATCTAAGTAGTCATAAGTTGATATCCATCCATTCAAGTACAACTTTTCTGAACTTATAAATTAAGTTTTACTAACACAATAACTCATCCAAACTCAAACGTTAAGTTTCATCGTCAAAATAACTTCTTAAGATTCTAAGTTATAGGCTTGATAAGTTTTTTGAATTTTTTTATTAAAAAAATTGGGAGAGAGAGACTCTCTTTCCCAATGAGTGAGCCAAGGGCTCTCAAGAGAGTCCAAGATGGGCTCTCGAGTCTCAAGGAGTCCTACTGGGCTCCTTTTTTTATATATAATATTGAGAGCCTAGAACCCGAGCTCGATCTCAAGCTTAAGATAGAGTCAAGAAGAGCTCGACTTGCGAGCCCACTTTCCAGGCTTGGCTTGGCTCAGCTCTGTTTTTTCATTGGAGCTCGAGTGGGTTTGTCTGCCACCCTTATCAAAAAGTACTAAAGCACATACTTTTCATGGCTCAGCTCTGTTTTTTATTGGAGCTCAAGTGGGCTTGTCTGCCACCTTATCAAAAAAGTACTAAAGCCCATACTTTTATTCAATATTTTGTCCTCCAAAATCACATATACAATTAACGGTACACCCCCACCAAATTAATGACAAAATCAATGCTTGAATTCAATACACCCAAACACTTAAATGTACCCTAGTACTTTTGCAGCCGCTATATCCAACCACGACTGAATCTCCTCGGACACATCTTCCTCACTATAGCGTACCACCTATGACACCGTTGATGACCTCCTGCCCACCAAATTACTCGAAAGAAAAGGCCGTGTTGGTTGGCCTTCCCCTCCCATACTCCCATGCCCTCCACATTCCCCACAACCCCCCTTCCTGTATTCAAGCCAACCTGTGATTTTTTTTGACCCAAACCAAAGTATAGCCATATATACTCCTGATCCAAGTCCATCCCCTTTGTAAAATACATTTGTGGGCAAATTTGGCTATTATTAGAAATTATATACTCTCTCTCCTTCACACGTAATAAATATACTTTATAATTCCTATAGATAGTTGAGCTGATAATGTTTGTGTTTTAAACATTGGCCCGTGTATAGTGCTACTTATTGTACTAGTAATGTAAATTCCACTCGCTCTCCCTGTATACAACCCCGCCCCGACTCTAATGTAAAAGCAAAAAGAGTTTTTTTACTAGAAAAATAGAGAATGTTTTTTTAATTTTTTGATAATACTAAGCGCTCAAAAAATTAAACTTAATTATCATGAAGAGGATAACATAAATGGTCTAAAATACTTTCAACTAAAAAATTAAAACAAATTCAACTATAATTATAAACAAATAAAAAAATTTAAATAGGGGCACTCGAGGTACGTTATTTTTTCAAAAAAATTATTTTTTAAAGAAAGGGTTATTTTATTATTACTATAAAATTTTCTCCCTTTTTTTAATAATTAACCATAATTATTCTACCGTTTAGTAATTTAAGAAAAAAAATCTTTTTTTGGCCGAGCAAGAAAAAGAAAACAGAGCCCAGCCAAACTTGTCCCCGCGTCCGCGGCCGTCGCCGGCGACCATGGAGAGCTGGTGGCCATGGTCCCCGACGAGCTCAAGCGGGGCATCTTCGCCGGCGGCCCCGACGAGCTCCCGATCACCTGCTCCTCCCTTTTCCACTTCCTCCGCCCGCTCCCCCACTTCCAACGCGTACGTTTCTCCCATTTCTGAAATTTCTGGTGTTTTGTTCACTGCAATTTGATAAAAATTGGTCCTTTTTTGGCGGTTAGGTTGTGAGGGAGTTGACAGACCCGGAGCTGGGGCTCTGCAGGAAGAGCAAGGAGGCTGCTTTGGAGTTCAAGGAGAGGGGAATGAGTGTTTTTCCAATGGGGATTTCAAGAAAGCTGTGACCTTGTACACACAGGTTGTTATGTTCTTTTGTACTGGCATTTGATGTTATGGGAGTGGCAATGTTTTTTTGGTATTTGAGATTGAGTAGCTACTGATCAAATGCTTTATTGTTTAGTTTGTGGCTATTGGTAACGATCTTTTTTTTGTTTAGTTGTTGTTTAGTTGATCATTTGATCTTATTAATATACTTACAGTTTTGTTTTTATATTGGAGATTAAATAGCTACTGTTGTTAACATACTTTTTGCATTATTGCCTTTTATGCATCATAGTTGTTGTTTAGTTAGAATCTATCTATCTTCTGGGTGGGGGTGTTGAATAGCTACTGTTATTAATAACTTTTTTCTTTTGTTTATTTTTGTTATTTTATTGATTGTTTGTTGTTATTAAGGTAAAAATATCTATATATCTCTTGTATGAAATAGAATAACTTCTGTTTTATAGCATTGAACTTCTGAGCTTGTATACACTGGTTGTATGTTATTTTGGTGCTGGCATTTGATGATGTCATAGATATGTGTACCTTTCTTTGCATTTGTGGATACCAAACACGAATAGTGCATGCATATCTCAGTCCTCATAGTTTAGATGTTTTGATTTGATGTTTCAAGCATTTTCATGGTTAAGATGGAAACATTTTCTATTATATAAGAGTAAATAGCTTTGGATCATTTATTTGGTAACTATATATCTGTTGGGTGTGATGATTGTAGTCCGAGAACATATGTCATTGATGATATATGTTCGTAGATATATTGGAGGCACTTAGATATGCTCTTACCTATTTGGTAACTATATATTGTAGGCTCTTAGATATGCTCCGATGGATGAGCATGGCATGGACAGAAAGATCATTGCAGCAATTCATGTCAACCGTGCTACTTCCTTGTATGTGAGTTTTATTTGGTTTATATTTGCCTTACATTTGGATGATCAGAACTTGGAGGCTTGTTGTCTTTTATTTGATTTTAGAAGGCATTATTCTTTTCATACTGTGTTTTTGGCCTGTTTGATTTACCTGTGAGGGTTCTGGCCCTGTTTTCTTCTGTAGAATGTGGGGCTTCTAAACGAATGCGTAAGAGACTGCAACCGGGCAATC
>JAURVB010014723.1:0-45280 GCA_033002965.1 Piper betle | reverse complement strand
TCCAATTGTTTTAGAGTATTCAAATTGGATGCGAGGGGAAGAAGGAGGTTGAGGCATGCCTTGTTTTTGGGCTTCAATAACTCATTGAGCATACAGACAGCGCTGGATAGTAAAGCATGCAGAATGAACTGTACATACTTCAGAGATGACTATGAGCCCATTGTTGGTGGTGACATTGAAAGGGGTGACGATATGGGCATGTCTTGGATGATGGAAGCTTCAAAAACTCACTACCGAGAAGTAGTATCAAAGTCATTGTTTTCTCTTCCCTTATGGATCACAATCAATCCTTGGTAGGGAAGGAAGGTGCCCTTTTTAGTTGCAAAAATTAGGTTTTTGGGTTTTAGGCTTTTAGTTATTTTATTTGGGATAGTTTTTTAATCTCTATTTTTTCTGTAAAAATGGTGAAATGCAATACAACCTATTCTCTCAAAATAAACATTTCTAGAGTGAATACAATGTAATACACAATAAAATGTATTTTTTATGATGAGGTGAAGCATTTCTTTCAATTTCTGATGTACCTTTCTTCGTTAAAATCAATACAAGCTTAGTTCACACAATGAATGATCTATAAATATCAATGAATTGCCCTTATTTCCCCAGTTCAAGACGGGAAATTATATCATGATATAACTATCATCGTTACTGTAACCACTATGGCAAACACATCAAACCTTGTTAAGTAATCAAGAGCTAACACCCTTATTACAGGGATTAATTTAGATATTGAATATAGTTAACAACCCAATAAACAAAACTGTGGAGTTTGCGAAATACCTGGTTTCTAAGGGCTCATATGGGGTTATTTTTCTTGATGACACAGAAGCAGTATTAATTGTTATTTCACTCTTCCCAAAATTTGATAAAGGCAGCAATGGAAGACTTAATTGCAGCCCAAAAGGGATTTGTCTCATTTGCCTTTGAAGGTTGCTTTCTCAATTCTTTGGATGTGCCACTGAAAGATATATACAAGGTATATCAAAATATTTGCCCAAAAATCTGCTAAATACTGCCAAGAGGACCACAAATGCAGATGGCACCATAATAACGAAGTGGCTGCTCTATTGTAAATTGTAAAGAACAAGGAACTTTCCATGACCTCTGGCAATGAAATCGAATTTTGCCAATACATGTAGTAATATCTAGAAGGAAATCTTTGAAACGAGAAACAGATAAAAGTTACTATTAATAAATGAAAACGGGTTTCTTTAAAAAAATCAGGTAAAATCAAATCTGTGAAGAAAAAATGAAAGAAAATAAAAATCAAAACTGACTTGGCTAACAGTAAACTTTACCAGTATCATAATGTATTTTGTTAAGCAAGGTGCAATTGCCAGGACAAAGTTCAACCTGCGTGTTCCATCCCAATTATAGTTGCCTTCTTCGACATTTCTAGGTCTTCGTTCAGGCTCTGCATTCTTTAGAATAGGTTTCTCAATGGTCTATGAAGCAGGATTAAGATCAGTGCCAGCTGTATCTTCTAACCCGGGCATCATTGACAGCAATGGTAGGTAGCATCTACACAATAGCGACAAACTTAAGCATAAAATAGCTGGCTATCACAGTATAGACAACAACAAAGCTAAAAGAAACCTACCCAGACAGAGGAGTGTTTGAGCATACAAGTAATGTAGTTACTTATATGAGGACAAGTATGTGCATAAATTACAGGTTAGCCATATATAACCTGAAAGGGTCCATAACGAAAGTGGTTAGAACAAACAACTTAAGTACAGCTAAATTTACCATTTAGATTCATCCAAACTAATTCAAGAACCATTAGTTAAAGGCATCCAAATCAAGAGAGTAACTATTATTGCAAAGAAATGATAATAAGCTAGACATATTTAAGGGAAATTTTGAAATAGAGAATGTATAATGTATTCCTTTAGTCAAAAATCAGGGAGATCCACACAATTATTTTTCTTTAAACATTTATCTCCTACAGTTCAACTAAGCCAATCCAAGCCCGGATGAATTTATCTCCTAAACTTCCCAAACTAAAAAGAAGATATTCTCAAACAGACCTTTTGACTACACTTTGCAGGAATTATCTAGGCACTGACTATCATTTTGTGGCTAGGAAGGATATGCAGGAAAAGTAAAGAAGCCTAACCTTAACATCTGCAATCTCCTCATTTTGACTCTGGCTCTCCTGCACATTACAATCATTAAGTGTTGCTTGATTGGAAGTGAGACTAATGCCGTTGGAAATATCAGCAGCATCATTCACTGCTTCTGTTTCCCTACCATTGAAGAGGTGAAACCCACTCACATAGAACCAATGCCCGCTTCACCTTCAAATCTCTCAAATGAATAAGCTGGATTGGCATCATTAGTTGAACAAGGGAGAGCAGATATAAGGCTATGATGTGCAGATGTATCATTTGAGCCATCTGTTAACGAGTAATCATCCAGTGATTTCACAAAGATGGTATCATTTTCCTCATGGGCCTTGCTTCCACCACTGGCAAGGATAACAACCTCGGAAACTGCTGCTATTTCATTTTCTAAGCCATCAAAAGGAGATGCCACGTTATTAATTGTTGAAATAATTGTTGAGTTATCCGTTGAAACCTCCTTGCATTCTACTTAAACATTTTTCTGATATTCTTCCACTGATAAGTCGCCCAATGTATCATGCTCATTGACAAATCTAACAGCCTCCTTACTTTTTACATGAACATCATTCTGATATTCTTCCACAGATAAGTCACCCAATGTTTCATGCTCACTGATAAATCTAACAGCCACTTTACTCTGATCAATTGTAGGTGGCAAAGATAACACATTCTGAATTGAAAAACTAGTAACATCTCCATTTTCTGATGATAGGCTAGCAGGCCCCAGAATTCTGTTCACCTGAATTATTTCTCTTACAATTTCCCAAACTGTATAGAAAGATCGTCTAACTTCCTTGTAAATGAGATTTAGAGAAGCGAAGTTACCGTTGTTTGAAGTTTGATATCTGCAAAATACAGAATAGCTCTAAACTCTAGTATTACAAAGTACATTAGTAGGCCAAGGGCATCCTCTTAAAATTATAATACTTATATATTCAGTGCCCATTGATTTTTATTCTCCACACCACAAATACATACCCTCATTGTAGAAGATGCTTAACATTAGCTAGGACATCATAAATAATCACTAGCCACTATTATATTTATGAAATATACACAATGAACTTTCCTTTTTTATAGCAAATGGATAGAGCAAACTCCCCAACCAGATAATAAGGGGCAGACAATGTTGATAACAACAATGATGATGAAGATGACAACATCATGCAAACATTGAAAATGACATCATAAATTTGAAAGCTTCCATTAGAATTATGTATGTGAATCAACAAAGCACGGGATTGACTCTTATGAACATGGTTTTTTCTATGTTACCTACAGATTAAACAATTCTGAGTCCTTTCCAATGCCCTCAAATCATGAACACAGTAACAAGTAACAAATCATGTACACACCAAAAACAAATACTAAACAGTTTCTGACACTAGACAAATAATGACCTTGATACCAGGTCAGTGTCAAGGTGAATACCAGGTCAGTGAATAGAAGGCTTCCGATAGTACTAAATGGATGTAAAACGATTAATAACCATATTGTTATCAATACCGTCCAACTGCCTCCTACGTAGGTGCCTCCTACTTAAGTTTGTTGATATTCAGAAAATATTAATTAGTAATAGTTTCTGGAAAAGGAAAATATTTGGAAGACCAAGGCATGTATTGAAAACCATCCAAACACTTGGCCTAGGTGGAAAATTAAATTTTGTGAATACATAATATTTCAGTCTTCAACTCTAAGTACCAGCTTTCAAGTTTTAGAAGTACTCGTCCAAATCTAAGGACAAACAAAGACAATTGCTAAGCAAGTGATCGACAGAGAATAAAACATTACCATTTTATGAAAGTTTCAACCATTTTATTCGTCTCCTCTTTTGACTTTCTTTTACGAGACTTTTTACCCCGGGCATCATTGGATTTAGCTAGAGCAAATGTTTGATTAGCCCAGGTGACCTTGACGGCCTGCTTAATATCCTTCTCCAAGAGGACTATGGCTGCACATAAAAGAGTGAACACCAGGTAAGCGAATAGAAGGTATCAAATAGATAAAATGTCATTTTACAAGGTGTGATCTCAATAAAATGGGCGGGGGAATCAATTATTTCATAAATAAAGACAATTTTTTCAATCGAACATGTCTGGGTTACACAACACACTCAAAGCTTCAATGTAAGATCATCAAACTTAATTAATGAAGGCAACATGAAAGTCATCTTGTAAAATCTATAACTGAATTGAACTATCAAAATGGCAAATTAGAATTTATAACTGCTAGACATATTAAATAATAAGATGCAAAAGAGAAAAAAAAGAAGAGAAATATATAAATTATGTCACAGCTATATGACATGAAAATCACCAACAGCGAGGAAAATGGTCCAAGAAAAGGATGGTTCGCCATAGAAGTAGTCCCTACAAATTCAAAAAATGCCCATTCATCTAAAGGCCTAGACATATGTTTCACTCCATTTTGGCTAAGCGTGCACTAAAGCAATGATAAACATAGTCCTCAACCAACAAAATGGCCAAAATATACATACTTACATAACACTTACCGCATCTAAACAAGTCATGATAACTATCTATGAATTGAATCAAATAGCATACAAAGATAGCAGGCTCTATATCAAGCATCTACAAACTTGAAAATTAATTAAACTGGACTACAAAATGGCAAATTTATAACTACAACTGCCATACATGTAGAAAAACATTATTAATATACGAAAAACATATAAGAACTTATAAAAAAACTGACCAACATCTCACAATACCCGTTACAATCACAATCTATGCATAAAAACACCCTATTTAGCTAAAGTTTAGACCAGGGGGATGTATCACCCTGTATTTATCTAAACACCCCCAAAATGTGCACATACACATACTGAACACAGTCCTCACCAAACAATGGGTCCAACATGTGCATACCTATTCAACACCCCATACACATATAAGATATAATATGAGCCCATTCCTAACATACAAATACAGCAATCTGCATATCAAAGCATCCCCACGCTATGGAAACTCAACCAGTTCACACAACCAATGACTGTGAACAAAAAAGCAAGCAAAAGGGTACTAAAACCCACAAGCCTCAACCTTTTCCAATAAAAAACAAGACTGCAATCCACCGAGCACACAGTGAGATGACAAAAAGATGGTAACTTTGCAATTACCATTCAAAGAAAAAACCAAGGAGCGAAGGAGGAAGAGAGCACACCTGGGAGGAGTGGGGTGAAGGTTGACAGGGAGCATTGTGATCTAGATCCCTTCTCATTGTAGAAGTGTCACACTCAACATCAAGTAAACCTTCTTTCTTCAAAACATCAAAAGTATCATCAAAAGCTATAGAGAGTACTAGTCTAAATGTTGCTGGTTTGACAACTGGGGAAAAGGTTTCTGAAGAATCAATCCCCTCTTATTGGTTGTATCGCGTTGCAACAAATCAAGCTTTGAGTCTCTCAACAGTGTTGTCAGCATTGTATTTAACTTTAAACACCCATTTAGTACCGATGACATTCATTCCTTCATGTTTAGGTACTAACTCCCAGAACTTGTGAGGTACTTCGCTATGAAACATTTGAGCAAGTCCGAGTTCCACAATACTTCTATGCCTCCTTTCAGCAAACCCATTTTGCTCAGGTGTGTATGGGCAAGAAATCTAGTGAACAACTCCATTTTCAGCTAGATGTGACTGAAATCTATGGGACATAAGGTCGCCTCCACCTTCTGATTGAAAGGTCTTGATTTTACCAGAAAACTTTCTATTAATTAATATCACAAAAGATAAGAAAGCAGAGTAAAAACCAGATTTAGTATATAGAGGATAAAGCCAAATAAATCTTGTGCAATTATCAACAGAGTATATAAAATTTTCTTGACTTAGCTAGTTGACAACTATTACTGATTCTCATTGTAGAAGTATCACTCTCAACATCAAGTAAGCCTTGTTTCTTCAAAACATCAAAAGTATCATCTGAACAATGTCCAAAACGAAAATGCCAGAGGGATTGTAACGGCCATCCCAATCAGAGCCCGGGTTGGGTGTTACATTAGGATCCAAGATGACAAAACTGGATGAGTTAACAAAAATTAACTTAATTTCCTTAAGTTGTAACACTTGAAGATTTTAATTAATTAAAACCTAAGACACTCAATAAAAGATAAAACATGGAAAATTAGCTACCTGGTAGACAAGTAATTTATTTAAGCAAAAACCAATTTAGCTCAACCATACTTAGCAGATAACTAAACATGAATCCATCCTTAAGCCGAAATTTTAATATGACCTCAAGAACAAGCTAGCTCCACTACCATGCAATCAATCCCCATAACAAAAATTTGAACTCTGAAACAGAAAGGACACGCTTAATTTGAGTTTTGATAGAGAAAGGATACATTTAATTTGAGCTGTATATGTAATAACTATATTATATTCACACACAATATACACCAAGCTTGGGGATCTGCATGCATCTGGCATTATGACGACGTATTCCTATGCCATGTCTCCTCCTAATAGCTTGTTTTGAGAGAGGTCTAAATGGGTAAGATTCAAAGTATCTCCAAGACATTCTGGAATTGCACCCACCAGTGTGGTTGTTTCCCAGGTAGAGTTCCTCCAATGGAGCAATATTGCACAAAGCTGGTGGAATCTTTCCAGCGATTTTGTTACCAGTCAAGTGTAGTACGCTCAAGGCTGTTAAGTTTCCCAATTTCATCAGGAATGCCTCCTGAGAGTTGATTGTCACCAAGGGCTAGTCTTTGAAGGTTACGAGAGCAATTGGTAAGAGAATGAATGAATTGGCTCATGTCATCATTCATGTCCCCACTCCCCAGTTGGTTGGATCTCAAATCTAACTGCCATAGATTATATCCCATGAAATTTGGTGCGAATCCTCTGAATTCGTTGTCGGACAATGTAAGGTATTCAATCTTGCACAAGTTAACGAAAGAAACTGGGATGTGCCCTCCTAGTTTATTTGAACTTCCTTTGAAGAATTCCTGATTAGGGAGCAGCTGCATGCCAAGATTTGTTGGAAGCTTCCCTGACAGCTTGTTTTTCGAGATTGAAAATGTTGTGATGTCAGAAAGATTGTTAATTGAATCAGGAATGGTGCCAGAAATTTGATTTGAACTCACATCGAAAATTGCTAAGCTCTTGAGACGGCCAAGCTCAATGGGAAGTGTCCCATTAAGATTGTTAGAACCTAAAGGAAGAACAAAAGGAGACGGGAGGTTTCCAAGGGACGAACGAATACTTTTTGTGAGTTGGTTTCCATCAAGTCCGAGTCCCTTGAGCCTCGACATGGAACCTAACTGATATGGGATCTCTCCACTAAATGAATTGAAGCTTACGTCCAATCTACCCAGCCAATATAGATGACCAATCTCACTTGGGATTTTCCCTGTTATGTTGTTACCGCTCAAATCCATTTCTTCAAGAGAAACACAATTTGTAAGATTGAGAGGGATCTCTCCACTAAATGAATTGAAGTGTAAGTTCAATCTACCCAGCCGATATAGATGACCAATCTTGTTAGGGAAAAATCTTTGGGCCCCCAACAGGGACTTGCAATAGGTGTCACGGACCTCTCTTAATCCAAAAGCTAGCTCAGGGAATAAGGCTTTCCCATTAGCCTATATACAAGTCACAGGTCACCCCCGAACTGATGTCGGATAAACCCAACAATCACCCCCTCACACATCAGATCACCCGAATCATCTCCACCTCACACATGCTACAGTGAAGTTTCAGGAGACTCCAATTCTGGCTAATCCAATCGTAACGTGAGGACCAAGTCATCCAAATCATCTCCACCTCACACATGCCGGAGCTTAACATGTTCCAGTGAGGTTGCAAGAGACTCTAATTTGGAGTGGCAACATGCCATAAGGCAAACCGGGGCAACACCAAGACCCACCTTCCCACAGACGGCGCCAATTGTTACATATCCATAATCACTCTTGACAAAATCACAAAACCATTCTTTGTGAGAAGTACAATGAAATGAAGCACCTGAATCAATATACCATGTATCTATGTTGTAAACAACATGAGCAAATAAACAAAATTTCTCTTCATGACCATCAACAACATTAGCTACATTCTTGACTCGCTCGGGACAATCTTTCTTTAAATGTCCTTCCTTGTCACAAAACCAACAAGTAGGCTTACCCTTGAATTTTCCTTTGGATTTAGAGCGCCCTCGGTTCTTAGGACCTCTACTTTGACTTCTTCCTCTTTCTTTGCCTTTGCTTTTGTCCACCGACAAAGCTGTGCCCAAGATGGACAGTGTGCTATCAACCATGCTTCTCTTTATCATCTCCTGATTCAAGATTGCACCTAGCACTTCATCAAACATTAGTTTTTCTTTTGATGCATTACTTATAGATGTAATTACCGTATCCCAACTCTCCGGCAAAGAACACATGAACATTAAAGATTTAATATCTTCACTAAAAGTCAACTCCACGAATTCAAGTTGTGCCCAAATTTTATTGAAATCATTCAAATGATCAGCAATAGATTTACCTTCGGGCATCCTTAAAGAAACAAGCTTCTTCAACAAAAATAACCTATTAGAGGCTGATGACTTCTCATAAACATCAGCTAATGCCTCCATCAACCCTTTGACGGTCGTCTGTTTGGAGACATTAAATGCCACCGACTGTGTTAAACACAATCGGACGATGGCTAAGGCTCGCCTATCCAATAAGGCCCAGTCCTCGGCTGACATCGCTTCTGGCTTGGTACCTACAAGCGGTTGATGTAGTTGCTTCTCGTATAGATGATCCTCAATCTGCATCCTCCACCATTGATAATTTGTTCCATCAAATTTCTCAATTTTCCCAGTCTTGGAACTGTCCGCCATGACTCCCACTCAAATAAAGATCCGATTGAATGAGACCCAATATTCCCACAGACGGCGCCAATTGTTAGGGAAAAATCTTTGAACCCGCCAATAGAGATGATAATTTATAAGGGCACAAAAGAGAATATCAAAGTCTTCTTCGAGTCAATTGGACTAATTTTCTAACCATTCATCAATACTTACCTTTCTTGCTAGCTTTCTCGCTCCCCACAAAACACGGAGCATGATTTGACTACTAATAGTTTATTAACTATTAACCTGTTTTGATTGGTTAATTAATAATTTGTTGATTATGTCTAAACCAAAATTGATATATTATTTGACACTAATTAATACTTACTATTCATCAATCAATATATAAACTATTTATTTATCAACTACTTTATTATAACTAATTATAAATTTGTTGCATTGTAGACACATAAATTCAAATTAAATATTGATATTTAACTCGGAACTAGAAGCAAAATTAAAGCCACATCCTATTCAATACCACTATATTTACATAAAATAATCCAATTTAAAATCAAATCTTGTTTATAAGTGAAATTCAATTCTAAAAATAAAAATAGTTTAAATAAAAGCATTAAATTTTTTATTTTATAAAAATTGATAACAACATTTCAATTATTTTTTATCAATAATTATTCAACTAATAAGAATTATTTTTTATTCTTATTAATTTGATCTTCTTACATGTGTTTCTTGGCATTGACTTTTTCAGTGTTGGGAATAATATTTCAAAGTAATATTCAATTTAAATAGAGAGTCGACTTACAAATTCTACATTGAAGTTAAAATCCAATTCAGAAATTAAATCAGTATAATAAAGAAAATTCATTAAAAAAATTAGTTTAAAATTAGAATAATTTTTTTCCAATATTCAGAAAAATATTCAACTTAATTGTTCAATCCTATTAACATTTTAAGCCATCTAGAATAAGGAAATTCTTATTTGAAGTGGATCTAAAAATCAATTTAAAATTTCATTTTGAATAAAATTTAAACATTTAAAATACAATTTATATTTATAATTCTAATTTTATATTGAATTATGCTTTTATAATTAGATTTCAATTTTAAATAGTAAATATTCAATTCTAGATTTTTGCATTTTTTTCACACATCTCAAATTTTGATTATTTAGAATGTAAGATTAATTTTTGTATGGTTTGGTTCAATTTTGGTGAAAAGTCAGTTTAATTCGTGTTACTGTAATACCCCTTAACTTAATTAATCTAGTATCTATGACCTCTAGAGCTAAGATTCCATATATTAAATAGAATATATCTATTTATCTTTAAGTTGGTGAGCGACTATTGAAGAGATGACTTAAGCCCGTCATATTGTGCATAAGGCGAGTTGTTACATATAGTGTTAGACCCAAATTGAGAATATTTTAGATGATGGGCTAGGCTAGATCACTAGCCTTGGGCCACGTAGGATATAGGCTAGACCATGATAATAAGCCATGTTTAAGAATCCTGAGGACCAAATATTTTAAAGTGTGTGGATTATGATAGTCTTCAATTTACCCCCATATCCAATACCTCTTAAGATAAGATTCGATATGGTAGTGGGGATATATCTTTTGATCTTCAATTTAGTTAATGTTGAATGCATAACTTAAATTCATCATGTTGCACTTGAGCCAAGTCTATGAAATCTATGAATCATCGTACTCACCCTTATAATTAGTCTCATATCTAATACTTATTGGATAATATCCGATATATTTATAAAAATTATTATAGTTATAGATCTTCAACTTTTAGTGAATAGTTTTATAGAAATATAGAGATGATTAGGACCATAAATTTACACTTAGACTGCATAGCACATTTTCTTTGCATGTTAATTCTTGTACATATGGCAACTACATCAATCATTTATTACTTTGTAATGATCAACATATTAGTATGCAACAACATACCAATCAAGGTAGAATAATATGCTATGAAGATTGTGACTAATCTCTTTAATTTTATATTTAGTCCATGGGAGATTTGATATTGAGATTTTCTATCGAGGAGCCCAACTAGGGGTGGGCATCGGTCGGACAGGCATCGGACAAGTTATTGTCCGTGTCTGTCCGAAATTTCGTCGGACAAAATTTGTCCGACCGAATTATTGTCCGACTTGTCCGTCGGGCCCGAACAGTGTCCGCGGACCGTCCGAAATCAAAAAAAACTGGCACTGTTTCGTCGCCGCCGCCCTGCTCGTCGCCTCTGCCGCCCTGCTCGTCGCCTCCGCCGCCCTGCTCGTCGCCTCCGCCGCCCTGCTCGTCGCCTCCGCCGCCCTGCTCATCGCCCCGCTGCCTCCGCCGGCCTCTGGGTGCAGCGAAACCCCTCCGCCGCCCTGCTCGTCGCCTCTGCCGCCCTGCTCGTCACCTCTGCCGCCCTGCTCGTCGCCTCCGCCGCCCTGCTCGTCGCCTCCGCCACCCTGCGCGCCGTCGCCGCAGCCCTGCTCGTCGCCCCGCTGCCTCCGCCGGTCTCTGCGCGCAGCGAAACCCCTCCGCCGCGCCTGCCTCCGCCCTCCGCCTGCCCTCAGACGCCCCTGCCCGCCCGCCCTCAGACGCCCCTGCCTCCGCCGCCCGCCGCCAGCGCCTGCCCTCCCTCCGCCAGCGCCTGCCACCGGCGTCGCGATGACTCGTCGGTGGCTGGTGGTGGTCGAGATGTCACGGCGACGGTACGGCTGGGCAGGGCGGCGTCGATCGGTGGCGGGATGGCGGCGGCGACGACGATAGGGTTTGGGGGTTTGGGCGGGTTTTGGGGGAGAAGATGATCGGTGGCAAACTCGTAAATAAGACTTGACTCGATACCGGCACGAGTCAACAATAATACCTAACTCAGAATAAAATCTTCAAAAAATCCAAAAAAATCAGGAAAAATCCCATAAAATAAAATAAAGACCACAACATCTAAATGATGTATAACTAATAATTCTACCCTATAACGCGTCTTAATGTATTATTTGGCCTAAAATAATTCTATTCGACTCAAAAATAACGGTCGAATCGATCGGTTCGGACTATAAATCCCTAACTTAGGACACGGGTTTTATAGAGGGAATTGAAAGTTATGAAACTATTTATTTATGGAAGAATATTGAAGAGAAATGTCTTAATTTCAAAATGAAGAAGACAAAAAACATGAATAATTAATTTTTTTGTATTTTTTCATGTAGGTGAGTTATATTGGATGAAGAATTAACTATTAAAATATTTTATCTTTGAAGTATATGTAATATTAGAGTATATTTTGATGTCAATGATTATTTTAAAATTTTTATACATTGACTATTTTTTGTTTGACTTTAAAAATTGAGAACATGCTAATTAAATTATAAGTGGTTTGATATAATTATTAATATGAAGGTATAGCTCTAAATTCTTAAATGTAAGAATGACTTTTATCTTTTTTCTATGTATGTCATTTTTTGTTATTTTAGATATTAAATATCAAATTTTATGTATAAACTTAATAAATTTTACTGTATATTATATTTTAAAATTTTCATAAATTATAATATTAGCTTTACAAATATTGAAGATATTATATTATTGATATAAAATATCGGACACTCGGTCGGTCGTTCGGTCGGACAAAGAAATGTCCATGTTTGGTTTGTTTTAATTCGGTCGGATTCGGTCGGTCAAATTCGATCGGACATACTTCGGACTTCGGTCGGACGGACAAATTCGGACGTCCACGCCCACCCCTAAGCCCAACTGCTTAGTCGGCATGAAAACATCATGACTTGACTCAAGTCAATGGCAATCTTGGTCACCTAAGTTATTTGGAAAAAAAATCTTAGCCAATGAGAGGTCAAGTAAGTTTTAGAAAATCATATGCATAGATATAAACTCTAATTTGATATGTTGCCTTCATTTCATCAAATAATGACATAGTCTATAATAATTTATTATCTCAAAAATAAATTTTTATTTTAAAGGAAAATTTAAATCAACGAGATAAACAATAATCATATAATTTATTTTTTATTATGTTTTATTTTGATTAGTTGAATATCTTCATCAGAGGTCAACTAATTTTATGTTAAAATGAATTACCTTATTTTTTGTTTTTATTATATTTTAATTAGTGGAATCTCATACTTTTCATTAGAGCCCAACCTTTAGGTCCCTAGAGTAGATGTGGACTTGACACGGGAGTCGAGAGGATAGATTTAAATTTTAAAATAAATTTTCATTTTTTATCTTATTAAATAATGAGATAGATGATAATTAAATATATTTTAAAGATAAACTTTTATTTTTATCTTATCTTAAATCATAATCACATAATAAGCTAGAGATTGATTTATTTTAAAGATATACACTAATTAAATTTTTTATTTTGATTTTATTTTGTTGTATTTTGATTGACTGATTCTCATGCTTATCTCATGTGAGCATTTATTTCCCCACTTATTAATAAGGGTAGATAAGAGATGAAATAGATTACAATAGTCAATACTAAAATGAGAATTCACTCAGAAATTAATAACATCTAATCAAAATGCAAGCAGATCTGAATAACAATGTTTTTTATGATGGACAACATCAAATTATTTCTTTGCATAAATTTTTATCTGAATGTCATATGTACCTTTCCAAACTTGAAAATTAAGTAAGGTTGGTCACAAGGTACAGTTGTCTTGATATTTAATTAAGGGACTTGACTTGACTTGCTCCTAAATGAAGTCGACACAAATTTAATACACTAGTATTTGTGATCAATCTAGTATAGAAAATTTAGCATTCACATACAGACGTTTGTTTGATTAGGACAAAATAAATGAAAAATGTAAGAAATCAATATGGTAATTAATGTAAAAAGTAAGTCCCATTAAAAGTTCATATCCATCAATTTTTCCTTTTATAAAAAACACAAGTGAAAGGGGGAAATTTTTTCCAAGAAGTTTTATATTTCATATTTACATCATAAATATAACTCTATATAAATTATAACTCTTTTCAATTTGAAACAAACAATGTCTTAATGATTTTCCATTGGAAATCAAATGAAAATTTCCACATGATAGACAAATAAGTATCTAGTCAATGGGAGACACATGATATTAAGGTTCCCTACGATGGAGCCCAACAGGCAATCTTAGTCACCAAACTGGTACCTCTCCCAAGCAATATAGGTTCTTTTCAATAAATTAAATATCATATGGATATTAATTCGGGTAACTCTTAATTTATTTTGATGTGATAAATGAACGTGTCTATACTATAGTTTTAAATACCGAATCCTACCACTTTTTCAAAATAATAATAAAAAGACATTTTTCTATCTCCATTGAAGTTTAATCGTAGTAAAAAATAGTCTGTTTCAAAAGAAGACAGAAGCAAGAAATCTAGGATTTACATGTCTAATAATAAGGCTGATAGATTGAGCAATTTGAAAAAGTAGGGATAGGTTGAGAAAGTTCGATGAGTTCAACTATGAATGGACAGGAACAACTACAAAAAGGAAATTAAACAAATGATAAGTTTAATAAACAAAATGTGAACACAACCTGTGATGGTGTATGGCACTTTCTCAGTCGAGAATTGTTATCTATTGTGAGAATTTTGTAATCATCTTTTGAATGAAATGATATTCAAAAAGTAGCTATAATAGGCTTTGAAGAATAGAGTCATCATTAGTTTCAATTAATCTTCCTTTAGCTATTTACCAATTATCATTGTGCAAAAGGCATTCAAAAATCTTATCTCAATAAATGCCCTCAGTGAAAAATTGTTGATCATGCAGCAACCGTCACAATAAAAAGATAAAACAAAATGGACCCTTAATAGTTTTAAATCTCATAGATGACCGATAGGATGACGAAGAGGATAATAGATTTTATAAAAGCAATTCAGAGTGTCAAAGATTGTCCAATAATATGGTCATATGCTATGCATCCAAAACTTAACTAGATAGAAGAAGTTCATGATGAAAAAGAATGTTCTATACATAAAAGTAAAATTTCAAAGAACAAATACCCTAGAGCAAGACAGGAGAGAGGGATAAACCATTTCATCTCCATTTTTCTCCTCAAAAGGAAAAACATTTCCGACATATCTTCCTCTGACACTTCATCCCAAATCACGGTCAAGAGACATGGACCTGCTCTGACATTTCACTCCATCCAGGTTCTCTTTAGTCTTCCTCTACCCATCTCTTGCACATTACAAAACTGGATACCAGATCTAATTACAACCACATTTAGGGATCTACATTGCACCCAAAACCATCACACATCAAACTTAATTAGTGGTAATTCCAATCGGCCTCTCCTAAAACAATTTATTACCCGATCCATTATTATCATTTATCACTCAAACTAGTGAACTCAACATTGAAAATTACACATTCAGCAAAATTGACAAATTACGAATAAACTATAAGTAGTCCAATCCAATAAACTAAACAGCCAAATCCTATCTCTACATCCGCATGTGGCACTCCACGGTACACATGCTCCAACCACATCTCAAGATGATGCTCACGAATAATTTACACTCAATCGATGCTATTCCATAAACAACACCCAATTACTAGTGAACTTTGACGTGAATTGATCAAACCAAGCATTCTTGTTCCAATAATCGTAGAATTACATACAAAGAAGGGGCCCAACATCAACCAACTAACCAAAAATCAGAAGGGTGGGGCAGTGGGGGAGGCGTGGGGCCCTGTGGTGGGGCGTGGGGTCCTCGTCTGGGGAGAGGAGCTTGGGGTTGGGGTTGCACTTGACCGTGAGTGAAACAATAAGCACAAACAAATAATAGAAGACTAGGCAAATGCAATAAGCAAGGCAATAAACAAAATAATGAACCTAATTAAATTAGGTGGTGTGTGAAACAATACAAGTTCAAGTACAAATGCTAGTTGTGTTGTTGAACTTATCAAACTATATAAGTAGCAAGGTGACCTTGACCTTGATTCACTTATTTACCTAAAGGGATCAATTTAAACATAAGGGAACTAGGTGAAGTGTGCAAATAAGTGAATCAAATATAAACAATGCACACAAAGAAATAAGGGAAGAGAGAAAGACACGAGGATTTTTAAAGAGGTTACTGGTAGAAAATTAGCAATCAGCTACCGCAAGTTTGCTATTGCCAATAGCAGTCGCTGTTTAGCAATAGGACAACAACGGAATTTAAACGAGCAAATTTTGCGACCACTTTGCAACTGCAAGAAGTCACAAATTTATTGCTTGTCATCAGCGACTGCATGGCGACCAAATTAGCGACTGTTGTTTTGTAACTATAACGTTCTGTCACTATAGCCAGTCACTAAAGTCACTATCACATTTTCAGTCACTATGTAGTCATTTTTCAAAATATATAAAAATATGTTTTAATTAAACATTTAGCAATGCGATGTGATCACAACACAGATTGCAATTCTTTGATTTCATGTTAAAAAAAATGGGGGCTGAAGCCATCAAATTGCAAAAGCCAGCGCCGTGACTGTCGACCACCATCGCCACCCGAACGACAAACCGCCACTATAAAATCCCCCAAAAGTTAAGTTACTCCTACGTCCAATACCTAACGGGGTAAGTTCTAATATATTAGTAGAGATGTGCTTAGGATCAATTTGATTAATCACTTTTAAAGAAATGACTAAGTTCCTCAATTTGTACTAATTGGGCCATGCCTTTATAGGTGGTATCACAGCCAACTTGGGACTGTGTTGGATGGATGGTGGTATGTAACGACCAAGAAATTTCCTAAAATTAATAATGCATTATTTAAAGTCGCTACCACACACATATTGCATAATTAAACATAAATAAAATAATTTAATTAAATAATTAAAGAAAATAAGTTAATAATGCACATCAATATAAGTCACCGAACATACACATAATGACCATCAAAATTATGTATGTGAATCAACAGAGCACGGCATTGACTATTATTAACATTGCTTTTTCTATGTTACCTACAGATTTAAACAATTCTGAGTCCTTTCCAATGTCCTGTGCATCACACAGTAACAAGTAACAAATCATGTACAATGCTTTTTCGCTTATATATGTAAGTTGTCAGCTTTATGATTGAACAATGCTTTTTTTCACAACTATCATCCATAACAATATAAAACTTATCCCTTCTGTACTTTCAAAACACCAGTTTGATGATATTTAGAAAATATTAATTAGTAATAGTTTCTAGAAAAGGAAAATATTTCAAGACCAAGCCATCTATTGAAAACCATCCAAACACTTGGCCAAGGCGGAAAAATTAAAATGACTATATTGAAATTCACAGTTCATCTTCCAGGACTCATTTGTGAATGCATAATATTTTAGTCTTCAACTGTAAGTACCAGCTTTCAAGTTACAAAGCGCTTGTCCAATATAGCAAATCTAAGGACAAACAAAACAATTGCTAAGCAAGTGCTTGACAGAGAATAGAACATTACCGTTTTGTAAAAGTTTCAACATGAAAGTCGTTTTCAAAAATATACTGAATTGGACCGTCAAAATGGCAAATTAGAATTTGCAATTGCCAGACATACTAAATAATAAGATGCAAAAAAGAGAAGAAGAGAAATATACAAATTATGTCACAGTTATATGACATGAGTATCCCCGATAGGGAGGAATAAAGGTCCAAACTTGGGAAAGAATACCCATTCATCTAATGGCCGAGACAAATGAGCAAATTGAGATTAAACGCTTAAGCTGACTGACTAGCCATGTAAGCAAGTTACATACCACAGCTGCTTTTAATAATTCTATGGTTTTTACAAGTTTAATAAATATAATGGTTACAGTAAATTTAGCACTGTTATTAAATTTGGTGGTGTTTTAATTATTTAGTCTTTAAATTTGGTAGTGTTTTAATTTGGCTAATGACCCACATTTACAGTGAACAGAAAAAATGTTCTCATAAAAGATAATATTTTAAAAAATAAAATAAAATACTATATAATGAAAACGTGACTTTTTTTCCACAAATATTTATAATGTAAACAGCAAGTCACACTCATCAAGCCATATCACAGATTCCTCTAGTTTTGATGATCCAAGTAGACATTCACTACCCTTGCTTAGGTTGAAATTCACCTTGTCAAGTGCATAAGTAAACATCCTGGTCAATTTCAAAAGATATTCCAATATTGAGTAAATAAATGACAAAGCAACCAGAGCACTTTTCAAAATCACTAGGTTCGTTAGTAGAGGACCAACACTTTTCAAAATCACTGCATGACGGTATGGAAACTCGTCATAAAGCAAAGAGGTTCCAGTCAAAAGAGTTTGGAATGTGACAGAATGTACCCTTTCACTGCCGAGACATCAGCTTGGGTATCAGAAATGACGAAAAAGTTCCCAGTATCAAGACCCTTTCAATGCCTTAAACGTTTTAACCTATGTTCTTTATTCATTCTCTCCAAGACCTAATATGACACAGGAAACACATGGGGCAAAAAGTTGATATTATACACTGAAAGGTGAGAAAATTACATGCAAAAATTGGCAGGTATAGCATCAACCTAGAACATCTTAACTCAAAATGACCTTAGATTTAGCACTTAATATAGAATCAAAAGTCATAAGAAATTTCATAAAGAAGACTGTAGATGACATTGTTAATGTATTTATGAAAGAATCAACAAAAAAACAATCTATATGCAAGGTTCAAATGTGAAAAAAATGCATAGGGGCAAGAAAAATATTTAAATTTTACAGAGTGCATGAGAATTCGCATAGTCCAACTTCACTTATAGTCGTCAAACAGACATTGTGGATAATTTTTCTAGGCTCCATGGAACCACTTTGTGTCAATTCTAACCTTTTCATTACACACAGACAGGTTCTAGATCGAACAGAACATACTCATGAAAGACTCCCATTGTCCACAAAAATTAAATACTAGATCGACATTTCTCATGTTCCTGAAAATTTGAAAGAATTAACAACAGTAATTTAAAAGACATAATAACAATTGCAATCCACATTTCATCTCCATTTTTCTCCCCTAAAAGGAAAAACACTTCTGACATATCTTCCTCTGACACTTCATCCCAAATCAGGGTCAGAGACATGGACCCTGCTCTGACATTTCACTCCACGCATGTTCTCGTTAGTCTTCCTGGGGAACCCACAAGAAGGTAAGAAGAAAAATTTAATCCCCATAACAAAAATTTTAAATCTGAAAGAGAAAGGACATACTTAATTTAATCTTTTATAGAGAAAGGATACATTTAATTTGAGCTGTATATTTAATAACTATATATATATATATATATACATACATACAATATACACCAAGCTTGGGAATCTGCATGTATGTGGCATTATGACGGCGTATTCCTATGCCATGTCTCCTCCGAATAGCTTGTTTTGAGAGAGGCCTAAATGGGTAAGACTCAAAGTATCTCCAAGACATTCTGGAATTGCACCCACCAGTTGGTTGTTTCCTAGGTAGAGTTCCTCCAATGGAGAAACATTGCACAAAGATGGTGGAATCTTTCCAGCGATTATGTTACCAGTTAAGTGTAGTACCTTAAGGCCGTTAAGTTTCCCAATTTCATCAGGAATGCCTCCTGAGAGTTGATTGTCACCAAGGATTAGGTATATAAAGTTACGAGAGCAATTGGCAACAGAATGAATGAATTGGCTCATGTCATCATTCGTGCCCCCACTCCCCAGTTGGTTGGATCTCAAATCTAAAGTCTGTAGGCCCTCCTTGTTCTTACATCCCATGAAATTTGGTACGGATCCTCTGAATTCATTGTGGGACAACGAGAGTTCAACAAGGTTGGACGCATTAGCTAGAGAAACTGGGATGTGCCCTCCTAGTTTATTTGAACCTCCAAAAAAGCTTCCAGATTAGGGAGGAGCTGCATGGCAAGATTTGTTGGAAGCTTCCCTGACAGCTTATTTTGCGCTATTCCAAATTCTGTGATGTCAGAAAGGTTGTAAATTGAATCTGGAATGGTACCCGATATTTGATTTGAACTCACCTCGAAAGATGCTAAGCTCTTGAGATGGCCAAGCTCAATGGGAAGTGTCCCATTAAGATTGTTAGAACTTAGATGAAGCAAAGTAAGAGAAGAGAGGTTTCCCAGTGACGAAGGAATGCTTCCTGTGAGTTGGTTTCCAAAAGTTCGAGTGTCTCGAGCCTCGACAAGGAACCCAACTGATATGGGATTTTCCCTATTATGCTGTTACCGCTCAAATCCATTTCTTCAAGAGAAAGACAATTTGTCAGATTGAGAGGGATCTCTCCACTAAATGAATTCCAGCTTAGTTCCAATCTACGCAACCGATATAGACGACCAATCTCACTTGGGATCGCTCCTTGTAGGTTGTTCAGTCCAAGGTTGATGTATCTAAGAAAGCTCAGATTACCAATATAAGGTGAGAGTGTCCCACTGAAATAGAAAGGTGAGAAGTCCAACCCAGTGACACGCCGGTGTCGACGACCGCACGAGACTCCCATCCAATCGCAGAAATGCAGGGAATGGTTCCAGGATGCCAGAGCTCCAGTTGGGTCGGAGGTGATTTGATCTTTTATAGCAAGAAGGGCAAACCGATCTGTAGCATTTGAAGTGAGTGAGATGGCAAATTTGGATGATAGAAAGTAGAAGAAGAGAATAATTTGAAGAAGAAGGAGAAGCTTCATCTTATGAGATGTATGAATTGCATGAAGAGAATGGCAATGAGATGATAATTTATAAGAGCACATAAGATAAGATCAGAGTCTCTTCTTAGAGTCAATTGGATTAATTTTCCAACCACTCGTGAACGACGTATCTAAAGAAGCATGACTTTCTCGCCCCCCCCCCCCCAAAACACCGAGCACTACCATTATTTTTTATCCATGACTTTCTCGCTCCCTGCAAATTGACTGCTAATAGTGTATTGACTAGTAATTATCTATTGAGGTTCACCGATCAACATACAAACTGCCCGTTAAACACGCAGCATGATTTGACTAGTAACATATTATTACCTACCGATCATTTTTCCAAATTGTAAAATAATGATTGATTATTGAGATTCTATATTCATCAATCAACATACAAACCATTTATTCATCATCTACTTTACTACAACAAATTAAAAATATAGATTTTCAAACAATTCAAATATCAAAATTCAAATTACAAATTAATTGAATTTTAGATACTTAAATTCAAATTAAAATATTGATGTTTAACTCAACATTGGAACCAAAATTAATGTGATATCCTATTTAAAAATAATTTCCTTATGTTTTAAACTAAAAAATATTTTAGTTTAAAATTTTTTATTCTTAGTCAAAGCGAGTTTATGTAAAAATTTTACATTAGCAAAATTTTCTTTATGAAAAATATAAAAAATTCGAGAAATTATGGGTGACACATGCGGGAAAAAATATTTTATTTTTTATCTCATTTTCATGCTATCTAAACACCAAGGAAATCTTTAGAATTTTCATGTCATTTCATTTCATTGCATTTTCATTTCCTATGACAACTTTGATTCATTTACACTATTTTTATGCCAACCAAATGAACCCTTACTTTGTAATGATCAACGTATTAGTACGCAATAATGTATCAATCAAGATAGAATAATATGCTTTGAAGGACGGGTCTAGTTGAGGTTTTTTATTTAGTCCATGGGAGACATTAGATATTTGAGGTTTTCTACAAAGGAGACCACTGCCTAGTCGGCATCAAAACACGTCAATGGCAACCTTGGGCACCGAGTTGTTTTGGGGGAAAAAATTTCTTAATCAATCAGAGGTATGTAAGTTTTAGAAAATCAGATGATGGTATATAGTAATAGGGTTTACAGGCTATGATATCCTCTCCAAAATTGGATTTTTTTAAAACCCCAATTGAATGCCACTGGACATGATGACGCTCTATTCTGAATAGATAATATGAACTATAAGTTTATGAAAAAATAGTTAGAGAACCATAAGTAAATATACTCGCTTCTCTTAAAATAATAAAAGTGTCATAAAGGTATTAATAGGTGGGTAATTTGCTTGAACTTGATTGGGCTGTAAGGCCTTGCATTAAATTATTACTCTTTTATGCATATGCTCCATCAAATAATGACATAATCTATAATAATTTAATATCTAAAAAAAAAATTAATTTTAAAGATAAATTTTTGGTAAGGAGATAGAGTATAATCATATAATTTTATTTTTTTACTATGTTTTATTTTTTTCTTTGAATCTCTTACTTTTTGTGATGGTCAACTTTCAGTTCCTTTTTTTTTAATAATAGTAGATATAGATAGCAATAGCCAAGACTAAAACTAGAAATTTTCGCTCAGAAATTAATGGCATCTGATCAAAAAGCAAAAAACCAGATTAGAATAATAATGTTTATTAGGATGGGAGACAAATTTTCTCTTCATCAATCAACATACAGACTCTATTTTTATCAACTACTTTATTAAAACTAATTAAATAAAATAGATTTTCAAACAAATCAACAATCAAAATTCAAATTTAAATTTGTTGAATTTTAAATACATAAATTCAAATTAAAATGTTGATATTTAACTTGGAACTGGAAGCAAAATTAAAGCCAAATCTTTACATAAAAAACATAATCTTTACATAAAGTAATTAAACAAATTCTACTATTATGATGTTGATATTTAACTATTTAAAAACACGATCTTTACATAAAATAATCCAATTTAAAATCAAATCTTGCTTATAAGTGAAATTAAATTCTAAAAATAAAATAATTTAAGTAAAAGCGTTCACTTTTTTATTTTATAATAATTGATTACAACAGTTCAATTATTTTTTATCAATAATTATTCACCAAATAAGAATTATTTTTTTATTATTAATTTAATCTTCTTACATGAGTTTCTTGGCATTATCTTTTTCAGTGTTGGGAATTGTATTTCAAAGTAAAACTCAATTTAAAGAGAGGGTTGATGAACAAATTCTATCTCAAAGTTAAAATCTAATTCAGAAGTGAAGTCAGTGTAAGAAAAAATCGTTAAAAAATTATTTTAAAATTAGAATCAAAATTTTTCAATATTTGGAAAATATTCAACTTAATTGTTCAATCCTAATCAACATTTTAAGCCTTTTAGAATAACGAAAATCTTATTTAAAAATGAATTTAGAATGAAAAATTTTGTAAAATCATTTAAAACCATTATGTACTAATGTAAGCGTCAAGAATTACGCATAGGATCCAAAAATCATATTAAAATTTCATTTTGAATAAAATTTAAACATTTAAAATACAATTTAAATTTATAATCCTACTTGAATATTGAATTATGCTTTTATTATTAGATTTCAATTTTAAAATGCTAAAAAACATGCCCAGTTTCTCGATGATATTATTGGTCTGTGATCAAAATATAACAAACCCATCGGTACAAAATAAAGTTATTTGCAAAAGCAATTGTGCTATTATAAACTTATGATGCTCTTTCTTTGACTCACAGTGTTTTCCATGTAAATTTAAGAGAAGCTTGATTCTTGATTTGGTGTTAAATTTAAACTTTGGACAGGTTCACAAGGTCACACCGACATTCTTTTCACACATCTCAAATTCCAATTATTTGGTTACCAAACTGACCAAAATGAAAGATTAATTTTTGAACGGTTTGGTTCAATTTTGGTAAAAATCGGTTTAATTTGTTTTATGTAATAGCCCTCAATTTAAATAGGAATATACCTATTTATTTTCGACTTGGTTAGCAACTATTGAAGAGACGACTTTAGATAATGGGCTAGACTAAGGGCTTGAGCGAGATCACTGGCCTTATGCCACGTAGGATATGAGCTAGGTTGTGACAACATGACAAGTTTAGGAATTCTGATGACAAAATTTTCTGAAGTGTGTGGATTATGATAGCCTTCAATTTAACCCTATACCTCTATAGATGAGATTCAATATGGTAGTGGGGATATGCCTGTTTATCTTCAACTTAGTTAATGTTGAAGGGATAACTTAAGTTCATCATGTAGCCCTTGAGCCAGGTTTATGAAATCTATGAGTAGTTGTACTCACTCTTATAAATAGTCTCTCATCTCATACTTATTGTATGAGATCCGATATATTTATAGAAATTTATTATAGTTATAGATCTTCAGCTTTGATTAACAGTTTCATAAGGATATAGAGACGATTAGGATCATAAATTTACACTTAGACCGCATAACACATTTTCTTTGCATGTTAATTCTTAAACATATGGGAACAACATCTATCATTTATTACTTTGTAATGATCAACATATTAGTACGCAACAGCATACCAATCAAGGTAGAATAATATGCTTTTAAGCCAATGTTGAGTAAATAAATGAAAGCTACCAGAGCACTTAAACCCAAAGCATCAGCTTTTACCACTTCCTTGAGTTTATTTTCAGCCGCATTAGTTAATGAAACCCGGTCCAGACACGTACAAGTCAGTTCCAGCATATATACAAACATATAAACACTTGCCTTGTGACATGAACAATAATACAAAGAAAGCGCTGATATAAGAATTTGATTATTGGTTCCTCAAAAGTCACAAAATTTATTCAGAGTTACAGAAAATAGCCTAACAAAGAATTACATAAATGAAAAGACCATAGTTTGACCCATCATTTTTCCATAAGAATAGAGCCCCATAAACTTAAGATTAGGGGTGGGCATCGGTCGGACAAACATCGGACAAGTTATTGTCTGCGTCCGTCCAAAAATTTTGTCTGGACAAAACTTGTCCAGAGGCTGAGTTCGTACTCCGACTCTCGTCCCGTCGGGCCCCAGACAACGTCTGTGGACGGTCCGAAGTTATGTCAGAATTATTAACCCTAACCTTACTTATCAATATAATCCGCCGCCGCCGTCGCCGCAACCGCCGCCGCACGTCGCCACCACCGCCACTCACCACACCTTCCCCTGCAGCCCTCTTCGCCGCCCCTCCCCAGACCTCCGCCGACCTCCCCATGGTCGCAGCCCTCCCCCGCCCTCCGCCACCCTCCCCCAACCTCTCGCCGCCCTCCCCCGCCCTCCCCTGCTCTCCTCCCGCCCTCCCCCGCCCTCCGCCGCCATCCCCCGCCCTCCCCTTTCCTCCTGTCCGCGCCCTACCCCGACCTCTGCCACCGCCTAGACTCCGCCGCCGCCTACCTCCGCTGCCCTGCCTCCACCGATTGCCTTTGCCACCGCCTGCCTCCGCCAGACCGCCGCCCTCTACCTCCGCCGGTCCGGGGGCGGCACGGCAAGGGTTTGGACGTGGAAGATTTGAGCAATGGCAATATCGTAAATAAGATTTGACTTGAATCGACTCGACTCGACTCTGTCCCGAGTCAATAATAATAATCAACTCAAAATAAATCCTAAAAATCCATAAAATAGAAAAAAATTTATAAAATAAAACAAACAATACAAAATCATAATGGCATGCTTTATAACTAATAACCCACCCAAATTCCCTGTAACGCGTCCTAACGCTAAACAACATTATAAAATCAATTTTACGATCCACTATATATAAAAATAAAAAAATAACTGGCATATTAACTAAATTACAAGTGGTTTGATATGATTATTAATGCGAATGTATAGTTCTAAATTCCTAAATATAAGAGTGACTTTTATCCTTTTTATATGTATGTCATTTTTAGATATTTAAGATATTAAATATCAATTTTATGTATAAATTTAATTAATTTTACTGCATATTTATATTTTAAATTTTTATAAACTATAATATTAGTCTTATAAATGTTGAAGACATTATATTATTGATATAAAATATCGGACATTCGGTCGGACAAAAAAATGTCCATGTTTGGTTTGTTTTAATTCGATCAAATTCGGTTCGGTCAAATTTGGTCGGACATGCTTCGAACGTCGAATGGACGGACAAATTCGGACGTCCGCGCCCACCCCTACTTAAGATGCCACTTCAGACAAGAAGCAAGTCATGTGAGAAACCAATATCTTTCCTACCACTGGCATGCTAAGTCTAAACTGCAATCCAAGGTATTTTGTGAATGCTATCGACTTTGTTTGCAATTGCAAACATATCGCCAATCTCACAATGACAATCCTTATAGTAAGTGTCATTTAATAGGGGAAGACGAATCACAACATCAACATCATCTGAGGTAGATCTCCTCCCCTTTGAGGACTGGGTGAATTTAACATTAAATTATGTCACAAGAAGTTCATCTAAATAAACGAACTAAGTTCTAATCTTGAACTTTTATACCAAGACAAAGGAAATATTCATTCCTCCCCTTTAATGCATGTTGTGATGGAACTATGCATATAAAAAGCAATTGCCAAATTGAACTTGCCCACCAACTAATATAAAGGATGTTCTAACATTCCTTGAGAAAATGTAAAATCCAGAGGGAAATTATATGAACTAAATTTGCACATATAAAACCCATTTGGAGAACCCTAACATGGTGGTTGAATATAAATTCATGAAGAACTGTGAAGTAAATAATAATAATAATAATAATAATAATAGTAATAATTCGCCGTACTGAACTAGGATATAAATAACCCCCGGTTTGCTTCGCCAGCCTTCAATCATCTTTGACTCCTCGGCAGGCAGCAATGGCGCTCGGGCAGTTGTCAGGGGAATAGGGAGCAGTGGCTCCTGTTCCACTATTTTTGAGAAGGGTATGAAGCATAGTTATAGAGTGAGATTTCTTGTGGAGGGGGCCATGGAATGGTTATCTCTACCAGGGTATGCTATATCATTTACCGATAGGTATCCGTATTGATCCGGTATGTATCGGCTTGAAGCAATTAATAATATATATAATAATAATGTTGATTAAAAATATTAATTTGAATTTAAATTTTCTTTTTAAACATTAATGAATATTAATTTAAATTGTATAATAGATGAATGAATTAATAGTATCCATACATCTCAAATATAAAATTAAAATCACTTTATAAATAAACATGATAATAATTAAGACTTATATAATAATAATAATAATTTTATTAAAATTCATGACAAAACATCATTTTTGTTGTACTAATATATATATGAGAGTCTACTCATATCCAAAGTAAAATTAAGAAATTGTATGATTTAAAAAATTTAAAACCATGTAAAATATACAGATACTGGAAGGGTTAATAATAGTCAAGTAAAAATAAGGAAAAAAGTAAAATATGAAGAGGAAGGATATCATTTATTTTTATTTTTTCAATATAAATTATAAAATAATGATGAAACTCACCTAAAAATGACCTTAAAAATGTGTAGATGACATATTTGATTGTTTTTAGAGCAGACTAAGTTTTTTGAAAATATTTAATAAATCTTATAAATGGTTGAAAAAAGAAAATAAAAATTTGAGGTGCATCGGGTGTATTGGATGTGTATTATATCAAACTCTTCGAAATCCGATACCTGTCGACCAATTACAATATGTGTCGTTGATAAGGAATTCAGATCGAATATAATTATAGTAAATGAATTGGATGTAATGTTCGGATTCGAGTTCAAGATTCGGATCAAATATAAATATAGTAAATGAAATGGATGTAATGTTAGGATTCTAGTTCAGGTTTTTGAATTTGAATTGAACACGGCATATCTATATGTGATACATATCTCTTGAACCCATCTTTATTTAGAACTCATTTTGAGTTGGGAAGTAGGATGCTCACAGGGGACCTTTTGGGGTTTGATGGCCATGATAGAATTTCGCTTGGAGGTTTGGGGTTGAACTCATTTGTGTCATGCTAAGTTATTAAACTAAGTTGGAAATTGGGGAGAGTTTGTAGTGGTCTATTATGTCATCTTAAAAGGGTGTTAGGGTCGATTTAGATGCGTAGTTTAAAAACTCAAAACTCTGACTTGATTCGACTTGCCATGAAGTGGAGTCAATTCTAGGCCGACTTGAAGATATTTATAACAATTTTTTTAATTATGTAAATAAAAATTAACTTTATGAAACTAGAATATATTTCTCTTTTTATACTTAAAATTGATAAATTCAAAGTTTTAGAGTATTTGAAAATATTGATAGGGCTATCCTAAAAAGAAAAGTTTTAATAACTTAGATGACATGATTTGAGGAGTGAATTACTAAATCATTAAATATGGAGTCATCCATGGAGTTGATTGGGCAAGTCATAGACGTCGAGTCGAGTCGTAGAGTTTAGGAATCCAAAAAGAGTTTTAAAACTATGGTTAGACGATGTTTTACTCAAATCCATATTTGGGTGGAGTCAGATGAAAGAAGGACCAGCTTCTTCTATTAGAGATGTGGGGTTTCTTGAGAGTGGGACTCCAGGGTTTGTTTTTTATCCAAGGTTTAACTTGATAGAAGCTAAATTTTAGCTTTTTGAGGATAAACATTGGGTACGAGCTTGTGTCAGCATCATATTTCATTTGAACACAACTCAAAAATTAACAGGGAACAGTTTGGGTGAGTTCCCTATGTATGAGGAGTGTGGGGACTTTTTAGGGGACTTAAAACCCAGCTTTGGATTAGGGTTTTACGCGCTTGTATTTTTGCCCGGTTCGGGCTAGTTTCGAGCCGGTTCGAGCGAGCTGGAACCAGACTAGTTTTCAGTTATGAGTATGGGGCTTAGATGGCCATATGAACATATTTTAGTGGCTGAGTATGCTCGACATGCAAATGACCAGAGCGTGAGTTATATAGATAAATTTTATGAGTTAGCCAGGCTTGTAGGCCTAGATTTAGGCGTTGAAGTGTGCAGTATCTGTTTGGGATTTTCAAGGTATCTTATTTACATGCATCATAGGGATTTTGGATCACCGAATTGTGCCCCTATGGGCCCAGCTTGATTGAGTCATCGGTTTTTCCCTAATTGAGTTGCGGGTTCAAGTCCCATTTAGCCTTCTTGCCTCGATTTCCCGCCTATAGAGCTACTTTTAGGACTCAAGTCAGTTTCGACATTGGATGGTCTCGATCCGAGCTTTTTGTCTATATGCAAATTGTATATACCCATAGATGGGACCCATTAGACTATGAGTTGTCAGACGTTCAAATCGTGCCACATGGCAATATATGAGCCATCCACGTCAGCCCTAGCATTCTCCCTTTTATTCTCAGTGACTTTCTCACATTTTTAGAGTTTACACCCTTAGTGCCGCCGGTCGCTAGACAGGCTCCTCTATGACTGCCTTACAGCTGGCTTTCCATCCATAACCCTCACAAGCACTAGGGCCGCCGGAGTAGCTATCGGCGACAACATTGTTGTAGGCGGTTTCCGCCACCGCTACCACTTGTTATAGCTTTTTCCCGTGTTGGCGAGCCACCTCCGGCCAATCCAACTACCCACACAAGTTCATCTTGTTGAGAGCTTCATTTTGATACCTACCATGACTGCCAGTGTCACCGCGATTGCTGCCAGTGATGATGCCACACCCGGTGGCTATCCGACCCATTTCTGGCCATTTTTTGGCCAGCCACCGACAAGACTCCGCCGATTGCCACAACCAACCTCTTCCTTGCCACATAGGCCTCGATCCCTAGCGACCCCAGCCGTGCCGCTGTCAGTGTATTCCGGGGAGGGGAACCTACTGTCCCATTGGACCCGGTTGCCATTGTTCGTGTCTGTCTGCCCGTGTTCGCATCTACCTAATCGAGTACAGTTCACCCGTTCATGTCCATGGTCATGCCCGAGCCCAGCCCAGCAACCAAGCCTAGCATTGTTGCTTGACTCGGCGTAGTTGACTCATTCGACTTGCCTTAGCTGACTCGGTTATTCACATTTTCAGCCGTTTTCGGCAGTTTTTCGACTGTTTTTGGTAATTCGAGAACCCTTACATTAGTTTAGCTGCATATTCACCTTATTTAGCATACTTTGATGTTATGAATTTTTATTTATTTATTTATTTACTTATTATTTATTTTCTTTTATTATTGTTTATTTATTTTTATTTATATGCTTATCGTATATGATGAATGTTTACATGATTATTTGATCTTATTAATGTTATATTTACTTATTAATATTAGTCTAATTTATGTTTACTAAATTTTATTTATTTATTTATTTGATGCATGTATGTTATTATTTATTTGTATTTAATTACGTATTCTGTGTTAGATGGCTACGATATTATTATTCATGATTAATTAATATTAACTATTTATTTATTTATTTATTCATTGAATGATTATGTATTTATTTATTTAATTATTTATATGTTTAGTAACATGAGCATATATAATATTTACTTGTGTTTAGCTGTGTATTTATATAGTATATGATATTATTATTTTATGATTAGGGTATTGATTATTTTCATGTATTTATTATATGTCTATTTAGTCATGAGTGTATTTATTTATTTATTTATTATTTATTTTCTTTATTATGTCTTAATTTGCATTTTGTATGTTTAGTTGTAGGTTTATTTAGCATTGTTCTCCTTATTATGATGTATTGATGATGCGAGCCCACACCACGAGCATGTATCATATAGAGATCATCGTAGATGTATTGATGTGCTTGGAGCTTGGACCATAGGTCTGCAGGACTCTTCCTTTGCTTGATCTCCATTTGACTCCCTGCAAGATGAGTTTAACCATGTTTTAGACGTAAGACGACATCAGTGGTGTCTATTAGATCCTTTTGATGTCGGGCCATTTAGCCGTATTTTCTACACATGTTTAATAAAACTTCAAGGTTGAGACCCCTTGATGGTTTTCGAAAGATAAGATCCAAAAATTAAGTATTAAATCCTTTCCCAAGCTTATATATATACACATACACACGAGGGTTTATGGCTTTTACGACTAAGAGTGTGTATGGGATATATGGACCACAATAGTACTCCTTCAAACCCTGAAGTCTTGTGGAGTATGACGGTACTGCGTATTGCAGTACATTTCCAGAAATTTTTACATTAACTTAACTGTTCATTTCTGATTTCCCACTCGAGTATCGTGGAGGGTGTAATATGGAGGATGTGAGGGGGTAAGTGTTGTATGTATGAATATGAATATTAGTCGTGCATGCGAACCAACACTTGTTTAAGTATATTTGCTTATTACCATGTGTGAGGTAATTATGAAGTTTCCTAAGTTTCGTGTGGGTAATGGAATACCCATTTGCCAGTTTATACTAGTTATTTTTCAGACTTGTAACACTCATTACTGATATTTTTCTTATTATATATATAGGTCCTACAATTCTGAGTCGGATTTGGTGAAGGACAGATAATTGCTACACACACTTGAGCTCAACACACATATTTTCTTTCTTACTTTTATTTATGTTTGATGTATTTTGATGGATATTTAGCAATGTCTTCCATTCTCATGACAGTAAGTTATTTCGATCTATTTTATCGATTCATTCTTATCAATTGACAACTTTAAACATGACTTGACTCGATCAAAACATTTTTAATTTGGTTCTTAGGTGAACCAAAATTTGGGTGTTTAACTTAAGGGGTTACATTTAGTTTGAAAACTTGACTGAATAAAAGCTCAATTTGAGGTTCTACCCTCTGGTTGTGTTCAGATTAATTAGAATAAGGTTTGTATTAGCATAATTTAGACTCAGCTTAAAGCTTATTTGGAAATAATTAGGGTGGGGTGCAGTGCATGTAAGGGATATTGGACTTTTTGGGTGATTCAGGCCTGGGAGGTTTGATTTGGCTAGATGTTCAACATGAGATTGAAATGAAAGTATTGTGAATTTGTTTTTAAAGATCTTGGGTTAAATTTTTATGGAAAACTTTTCATTCACATAATTAATGAAAAATAAAAATTCTCAGCATTTACTAGAGCTTTTTACCAAAAAAAGAAGGGATATTTTTGTTGATAATTACCATACAGTATTGGAATTTTTGATATACTCGCTAACATTTTTTATGTCATCATACTGTCTCTAATCGCATGCGCTGGACATTTTTTTTGTTACTTCTAATATTAGGCTGTATCCAATAAAAGTTTTTTTTATCTTTTCAATAAAATAGATCAAAAAGAAAATTTTAACAGAAAAATATCCTCTGGTTAATATTTTGATTCAGCAAAAAGCTCTTATCTTTTGTCTAAAAACATGACTTTTGATATGTTAATTAACATGAGTTGCGTAAACGTTAGGGTTTTCGTGGTGCTTGTGAGAACATCTACCATCCTATTATACTGCAAGGATCCCATAAAAGCAGACATCTCCTAAGGTATTCAATTTACCACTTATCTCATATTCTAATTATAGAGATTGATTAAAGGTAATAGCATGTGTTCGAACTAAAATACAAGTAAGGTATAACAGAATGCTGCCGAAAGAAGCCACATTATTTTTCACATACAAAGTACACTTTGTTCCCTTATAAGGGAATGAGTCATGTGATAGTAGAAATTATTTCAACTTGATTCAATCAAGACTTGGCCCCATATTGTTCGAATTCTTGAAATCGCTAGAAATCCTTACTTAAATACATGCAATCTTTATTTTTTATTTCTACTTTTATTTTATGAGCTATTGTATCCATGTTTGTTCCTCTTGCATGATCATCCCTTATTTATATTTCTTCTTCAAATTATCTCAAACAATGATGTATCTATATGGAAACACTCCCATCCAAGAGTCATTAAATTTAGAAATGGGAAATGGATAAAAGAAATTTTGACGGCAGAGAGTACTCTTCTTCTTCTTCTTCTTCTTCTTCTTCTTCTTCTTCTTCTTCTTCTTATTTGCTTCTTCTACTTTTTTATCCAGGTTGGGGACCAACAAAATATTGAGTGAAATAAAATAAAACTTTCTAATGGCACAAATTTTGCATCAGGAAATGAAAAATCTGAGTATTTTAATGGTTTACATTTATTAATTTATTTATTTATAGTTGAGTCAGGTGGGCTAGCCGTCATGGTTGTATGAACCATAATGACTTGGCTTAGGTGGGTAGGAGAGTCCTGACCTATTTTGACTAAGTCTAGTTGGCTAAGAATTGGGGTTAGTTGAAATTTTGGTGGAAAACAACGAGAGGTAGTTCCTTTATATATAAAAAAAACACCCTCGTCATTCTTTCTTCTCTTCTCCTCTCCCTCTCGGACAACATCCCATTCCACTTTTTTTACATGCATTGGTACCTATCTCTCCCCTTCTCTTTTAATTTTTGGTATATATTCATCCGTTTGGTGCATAGGGTTCATGTCGATTGTGTGGGAGTCCTAGTTTTGGTTTGCTCACCCCATGCTATTCTTGTTTTCATTCTTCTTTACTCAGCCATGAGGAATAGTTTTTTTTGCTTATCCTACTCACATAGAAGTATATTTATTGTTTACTGCAGGTTGTATGTTTGATCCTTTATTCTTTAAAAGATTTTTCTTGTACCCTGTTTCCAATTGCTTGATGTTATGTGGGTTGCATGATCAGTGCACCTTACACTTTGTGGCCATGATGATCAAATTAATAACAAATTTATGCCTACAAATAATTATGGTTAGGTTAAACAAACCTTATTAATCCATGGGTAGTTTGATATTACTATATTGATTAATTGTTTATAATCGATTCATGTATAATAAGTTTATAAGTAAATATGGGTAGTTATAAGTGATTAATCAAGCAAAGTTTTAACCTTTGCCATCAATGCAATACTAGTTGATAACATGTCAGTTATAATGTAATTATTATTAAACAATATTCAAGACTTAAAAATTAAGCATGAAATAGGTAAAGTTGATTATTTTAATAATTGTTTCATTAAGGTTTGTAATATCTACTAATTAGAATCTTCAATCTGTTTATAGTCTGATGGGTATGATTGTTTATTAATTCTCGCTAATAAATAAATTAAGTGTAAATAATATCATATTATAATTGGTTGATAAGATAAAGTTAGTATATTTTATCATGTCTAAAATAAATATTTTGTAATAGTGTTGATAACATGTCATTCATGATAGAGTTATTATTAAACTTATTCTTTTCAAGTTTAACTTTAAGCACAAGTGTAATATAGTTGGTCATGTTGACAATTAGTTGATTATGGTAGAAAAATGGGCTATTAATATATAATAATATAATAAGCGTCAAGTGTTAGATCTTAGTAGCATGTGGTAAAATAATTAAAGTTTGAACCTTTGTCAAATGAGTAATTTAAAATAATTTCATTAGTAGTATCCTTGAATTATGATAATACAAATTATTTAAAATAATTTAATTGAACAACTTAATTAATTGATAGATAAATATTCTGAATTTGTAAAAATGTAAATAAACTATTAAAGGTATACCTAAGTTTTTATTAACAGAATAGGTAACTCTTACTCGCTAAATTCAGTGTTAAGAAGTAATATTAATTAAAATTTTAAATGGTAACTTTAATCCTTAGGACGGTAATCTTAATAAGATTTCTTTGGTTAAATAATTAACGGGTCAAGGAAAATACACTAGTATTAGTAATTAAATACATGGTAGTAAGTAAATAATTATTTTATTATTGGCTAAGGGTGAATTGTGATTTTGAATAATTAATTTAAAAGGTAAGGTATGACTTAATTGATTTTGTCACATGAATAATTAATTATCTCATCAGACATGCTATAATTGTGTAAATTTAAAGATTTATTTTGTTTTATACTTGCTTTGCTGCATGCTTTATTTTGTTAAGTCATGATATAAAATCATAATATAATTAAGTCATTTCATAGCACACATCAGTCCTCATATAAATTATATTTATTTATAATTTTATTTTCTCCTTATTTTGTTGCAAATGCCTCATCACATTTCTAGGTCTGTATAACTACTTGAAATATTGTATATTCTTTTTGGTAGCCCTGATTGGCCTGAACCTAGATTCGACCACCATACACGAGTGTAATTGCGGAAGAATTGACTCAGTCCAACATGAGGCTACACCTTTAAAATTATTTGAAAGATGAAATATTAGCCCTTTGCTGAAAGGGGTGACAAGGTGCAATGGCGCAAGACAACTCATTATACACTTGTGATACTAAGAGGTTGAGTCAATGGCAAATATCAGTAATTATAGGTTGTGGGCCATGTAGTGTGTGTACACATACATGGGATTGTAGCTAGATGGGGCGGCCACCCCTTCTGGTATAATTGGAGCTTATCATAGGCTCATAATTACTAAAAGACTCAATTAATGATATTATAAAATATATTAACTTGTTTTTTGTAAATATATGGCTTGGTGTTTTTATCACTAACACGGTTTTTATCCGCATGTGTGAGCATAGATGGATGGGTTAGAGTTGCGATAGTTGGAGGACTCTGTTATTAGACAATTAATTTTTCTTACTTTAGTTATTATATTTTTGGTTTGTTTGCATGGCAGTGGGATTTTAATTCGTTTCATGAGTCTTAGTTGATTCCGAGCATTGGCTATCTTATATTTTATTTCATTGCATGACTTAGAATTTGAACTTTAACTAATTCTTTGCATATGAATTTCATTTGCATTTTTTAACCAGAATTTTATGTCATGGATTTATTTATGATGTTGATAAATTAATTGAAAATTAATTAACAAGGCACTTAGTTTTATATTGTAACACATAGCATGTGGCTCAGAACGGGCAGTTGTTACAAAAATAATGTAATAAAATATATTTTTATTAACACAATACCAACAGCAATAATCAACACAAACAAATCAACTAGTTCCAACCTTTTGAAACTAGTTTCTACAATCTCATATGATGCTAGAAATAGTTATTTTGGAGGACCCAAAATCACATGTTTTATAAAACAAGAAGTTGAGTGCTAATTCATTCTTTAATTTTTTGTTTTTTAAAAAAATGAAACTATTTTTGTTTGTTCTTTTGCTGGTCATATACAATATATATATATATATATAATATATATATATATATATATTTGTATATGTATATATAATGGAAAGACAACTAATTTTATGAAATTACTAATTTAAAGACCATGAGTTCTTGATCAATGACTCTTTTTGATGGCTCAAGCTTACCAATAAGTGGTGTAATTACTGTTCAGTCTATGCTAATAATATTAAGTAAATAGAGATATTGTCGGATAATAGAGCACTTGAATTTTATCAAGCTTCACTATCCTATATTTAGGATTAAGTGTTAGTTTACTTCAATGGAGATGAAAATACGAACATAGCATTGGTATTGCTTGGATAAACAGACCCTCTAGCTCATCTGCTCACACTTTTTTCTATTTTTTATTTTTCAAACTGTGCATGCAAGCTCCGTTATGTGGCAGCTCTTTTTTACTTTTTGTTTTTTTAAGCCCTTTTTTGCTATTTTTTGGTATTTTAATTCCATACCATAATATAGCTCTATTTATATTGCTTAAGCATGATGAGAATTTGGTCCCATATCATAATCTACTCTTCTTAATAAAAGGGGAACTCAATACTAACATATGATTGAAAGTCTGAAGATTCAACCAATCAAAATACAATAATAATAATAATAATAATAATAATAATAATAATAATAATATATCTCATCACTGGTTCCAACTTGAAGAACCTCAAGTTTTAGCTTCCTATAAAAAAATTGAAAAAAAATAGCTCCCACTGCAAAGGATCACCGGTTCGAAACCAGCTAACTTTAATTTCTAACTTCCTACTAATAAGATTCAGTCTACATAACTTGAATAAAAAAACAATAAAAAATCAAATTATTATAATTTATCTTTTTATTAAATTGGAATCTATGCCTAAAGTCGATCAATGTCTACATTTAAGATATTAAATCATCATAGTCTATCTCATTATATTCGATGAAAGTTTACATATAAAATTGAAATTTATTTGTAGTTCAAGTCGTGCATGACGTGACATCTTGTCTAGTATGTCATAATATGTATTGTTTTTTAATTTAAAACAACATATCAAAGAAGACAAGGCATGCACTAGTCTCTGATCAATTTCATTTATATAGTCACTTGACGCTATCTGACAATTTAAATTGAAAAGCAGGCAGGTAAAAACATCATTTTTTCTTTTCAGAAAAATCTTGTTTTGGTACTATACATACATTATAGTTGCTGGAATATAATTAGGAACATTATTTAAATGAGTAAAAGTTTATTAGATGAATAATTTGGTGCCATTTGTCAGTTAAGTCTTACCGTTTTTACGTCTTACTATCATTAACTATATAAAAATTGTTCAGTATAGTTGTAGTTTAAAAACTCAACACTCGAACTTGACTCGTTATTTTATAGTGGAGTCGACTTTGAACTAAGTTGAAATCATTTATTCTATTTGTTCAATTCAGCTAAATAAATTATTCTATTAAATGATCATATATTAGTCTTTGGATACTTGAAATTTTATGACTTACAATAATTTAAAATATTGTATTTAGCTGAATTAAAAGAAAATAAAATTGTCTAATAATATTTATTATTTGACTCAGGGAGTTATCAATTATCATAAAGTCTATCATTAGAGAGTTATCAATAAAATGTGACTCGGGATCTCCTAAGATGGAGTTGACTTGGGATGTATTTGGAGTTGAAAGGAAGTATTAAATCAATTGTACTCCATAGACAACATCAGCAGCTCAACTAAGTTTTAGCATTGTTGAGAGTTCACTCCTAATTAAGAAATATGTAATTAGAGCTTTGAAAGAAAAATAAATATTTAATTATAGCTTTGAAAGAAGAAAGGTCTAATCAACTTGAGCTTTGAAGGAAAAGCGATACATTTTACTTGAGCTTTGTAAGAAAATGAGAACATTCAAAGTCTCTCCAAGACATTGTAGGATTGCACCCACTAGTTGGTTGTTTCCTAAGTGGAGTTCCTTCAATGGAGCAATATTACACAAAGTCGGGGAATGTTTCCAGAGATTTTGTTACCAGTCAAGTGCAGTACCTTCAGGTTGTTATGTTTCCTAATTTCATCAGGAATGCCTCCCGAGAGTAGATTGTCACCAAGCAGTAGTTCTTGAATTGGCAAGAGAAGGAATGAACTGGCTCATTTCATCATTCGTGCCCCCACTCCCTAGTCGGTTGGATCGCAAATCTAAATGCCAAGGCCCTCCTTGTTACATCCCATGAAATTTGGTACGAATCCTCTGAATTCGTTGTGGGGCAATGAAAGATCAGCAAGGCTGGACGCATTAGCGAGAGAAACTGGGATGTGTCCTCCTAGTTTATTTGAACCTCCCAAAAAATATTCCAGATTAGGGAGCAGCTGCATGCCGAGGTTTGTTGGAAGCTTCCCTGGCAGCTTCTTTTGCTCTATTGCAAAGATATTAACGTTTGAAGGGTTATAAATTGAATCTGGAATAGAGCCAAATATTTGATTTGAACCCGTGATGAAAAATGCTAAGCTCTTGAGATGGCCAAGGTCAATGGGATGTATCCCGTCAATGGCAAACCGATCTGTAGCATTTGAAGCAAGTGAGATGGCATAGTTGGATGATAGAAAGAAGAAGAGAGAATAATTAGGACTACTTGAATAATTTGAAGAAGGAGGAGAAGCTCCATTTTGATATGTGTCATCAATGCGGCAATGAGATGATTTATAACAGCACAAGAGATTAGTCTTCTTCAAGTCAATTGGATTAATTTTCCAACCATTCATCAACGACGTGTCTAAATTAGGAGCATGAGCTGCATGACTTTATCGCTCCTCTCAAAACACGGAGCATGATTTGACTACCTATTATTTTTCCATAATCCAGTTTTGATTGGTTGATTAATATTTTATGGTTCTATATTATTGGATATTAATTAATATATTTTTATTATCATCAATCAACATACAAACTATATATTTATGAGCCCTATATACATGAGCTTCAGCGCATATAGCTTATATAGGATACACCTTTTATTTTGAGCAACTTGGTAGGCCCACAATTCAAAAATTACACAGATAAATAAAACAACAAATAATAGGGTCAATATAATCTAATGTTTCTGACCCTTTCATCTTAATTATCATAGTAATTGTAATAAAAATTAATTTCAAAATATTTATTAATTTCAGCATCTTTTGAAAGTTCAAAAAACGATAAAATTTTATTAACCTCTTTTATATGCACCCTACTTATAATATATATAAATATTATTTTTTAAGATCGACAAAAAAAGTTCAAATTAAACATGTAACTCATATAAGTTATATGACGTGTAGCTCATATAAAATTCTCCCTATATTTATTTATCAACTCCTTCACTATAACTAATTAAAAATATAGATTTTCAAAAATTCAAAATAAAAATCCAAATTATAAATTAATTGAAATTTAGATAAATAAATTCAAATTTTATTGGGTACTGGAATCAAAAATGAAATTGATATAGTATTTGTGAACACAATATTTACATAAAATCATCCAATTTAAAATTGAATCTTGTTTCAAAGTGAAATCCAAATCTAAAAATATAAATTTTTAAAATTTTAAACAAATTAATTTTTTTATTTTATAATAACTCATAATAACATTTTAATACACTAGTGGAAAACACCTCCTTCTGTCACCAAAATTTACGGTCACAAATTTGCAACCGAACTATCATTGAAATATGGTGACATAAAATTTTGTCACCGAATAGCCACTGAAATATTGGTGCTAATTTTTTTATAAAATCTGTCATCCAACTATCACCAGAAGTTTCAGTGACAAATCCATTTGTCACACTGATTTTCAGTGTAAAAAATCAACTACACCAATAGTTGCCAATGAAATTTTAGTGTCATTTTTTAATTAATTTGTCACTGAACTGTTTAGGTGACAAACTAATTTTTCACTGAATTGACACTATTTTTAGGTTTCAAAAATTAACTATACCAAATTTTTGCTAACAAAATAGTAGTGTTATTGATTTTATAAAATTGTCACCAAACTGTTACCGAATATGTCGGTGACTGTTTATTAATCACTGTATTGTCACCAATTTTTCATGACAAATATAATTTTTTTATAAAAATTGAACACACGTACCCATTTAATTGGGCACGCGGTCAATTAAGGCCTTTTGGTAGGTCTTGGGGTTGGATGCCTTAAGTGGCCTCCCTAGCCACATTTGAGGTAAAGTTCTCACCTTTACCTCTTTTGCTTGTTGTTTGTGCGCTGTTGTGCTTAGATCTACGCTTGTAGGTATTTTTGCCGTATTTTTCCCGTGTAGATCTGGTTGTTAAGAGTGTATAGGACTAAAGATAATCATTTTTTCTGCTTAGATAAATAGTTGTATATTTCTGAAGCTGTCGTGGTCATGATCTTGCACTGTTTTAGTGTAAAATTCATATCTAATGTTATAATCATCATTTTTGCATGTTTCTTGCGTTTATGTGTTCCTATTGAGTATATCAACAACTTTTATGTTGATCATTTCGTCATATCTGGTGTGTATGAGCTTATAGTGGAGTGAAACTTGTGGAAAAGTGGCAGCTTTCCCTTTCATTGCGGCATGACTGCCCCTCTCCCCAATTTTTGCACCCCCTTTGTATGTTTGTGATCATTCTCTCATCTTTTCCAGCTTGTTTCTCTGTCTTGTTTTTCTCCTGTAATTTTACCACATAAAAATACCTAATTAAAGGCATGAACCAAATCCCTAACCGTCCCATGTGCTTGGTATTAACTTCATTCCATCATTTATTTGTTTCTTTTCAAGGGTAGAGCCTTCCATGCTCAGGGAGGAATTCAGTTTAAGCAAAGCACCCTTGTAATTTCACAAAGGTTCCAGGGTTTTGCCCCTCCTGTACCAAGCCTATTGCATCACAAATAAATTCATTTGTTTAATTACAGGTCCTTATCTTATTTGTAATCACATGTCCCCAGCACCCTTTGGGTATCCGGTGGAAGAAGAGGAAGAAGATGACAGGTCCGGATCTTGTTCATTACTTCTGATGTTAAACGCTAATGGACAAGAAATTGATTTTAGCATACCTGTGATAAACACTTGGAAATACAAGAAAACTCAGAGGCACAGTGCAATTGAAGGCATTGTTTAAGCACAATGGTATATATGTGCAGCTGCATCTTGCTTCCTCCTGACAATAGGCTATAATTGTGAGAAAGGTCCTATAAAAAGCATTGATGAAAATTATACTTAGATGTCAGCTTAAAATATTTCAGATGTTAGTCGAATGAACTATAGATCTGCAACTCATTGGATATATTCATAACAACTAAAAGTAAGCTAAAGAAAAGAAAAACTGAATGAGGAATACTGCAGGGTTCTCTTTTGGAAAAAATCCGCAAATCACAAGACAAAATATCTTATAGGATTTTGGCAAAAGATGGTTACAAGATCCCACCGAGAATCTGCTTTTATTGAGGCATTTCACAAAAATCTGACCAGCAAGTGTAATTTCAGGAGGTAAAACAAAAGCCCAGTTTGCCCCTCCACATTCATGTTTATGTTGAGAAATTTCCTCATGATGAATGTCATAATCCTCTTTCAATATATATTGGCAAATGTAGCTTTCAACTTCATGTTGCAGTTTCCCAATATTGTTTAAGTGTAGAAATAATTCTTACTTTATATAACTACCACAAAATCACTTTGACTATCAATTTCAACCTTATAAAACATCATTAGCCTTTCATATAACCTGGCATTAGCATATCAAGTTTCCCATAAATTTGCTGATCCATATTTAACTGTGCGGTCTATTCTGCTTTTTTGTATATTGTCGATCAGGTGAGTGGGGGAATGGAAAGAAATAGTTCTCCACAAAGAATGATGACCATGCTTATGCTGTCATACATGCAACGGAAAGAAAAGTAGGAATTTCAACTGTTTTTGATACACATGTATACAAAGTTTGGTTTTCAACAGATTCAGCTTACAAGTTTTGAGAATGATAGCAGATCAGAGAAGAATTTGGCAGCAACTGCGAGCTTATACTGCTGCTATATCTGTTTTTGGAATGCATGGACTGGCTAATGAGGCTGCTGGCTTGTTTGAGGAGATGTTGCAGGAGTTTAAACCTGATAGATGTACATTTTATTCTCTTCTCGTGTCAGTGAAAGAGCTTGAAAAGCTTATGATCTAATCTTGGCCATGCCTATGGTTATTGATTCTAGTGTTTGGGGTGCATTGCTATCTTGCCGCAACATCCATGAAAACTCCAGATTATCTGAAATTGCGGTTCACTAAAGCAATGAAATTGAAAAATATTTTACTGTAAAAAATCATAACTCTGTGCCTCTTCAGACATTAACCCAGCTGAGAGCAGGATTCTTTTTTAGCCTTTTCTTGCCCATCATATGTCTAACTTCATCTACTCTCTCCCACTCACCACAAACTGCAAAAATATTACACAACTGGACATAAGCTCCTGAATTGCCTGGGTCAAGTCTAACAATTCTCTCAGCTACCGTCTTCCCTCTGATCTCATCTCCATAATCCTGGCACCCTCTTAATATTGATGACCACATGCTTATATCGGCCTCAAATGGCATATTGTCTGCAAAACTTACAGCTTCCTCTATGCGTCCTACACGAGCTAGAAGATCAATCATGCACGAATAATGCTCAACTTGGGGTTCTATACCATAATCGGCCTTCATTGCATTGAACCATCTCCAACCATCCTCAACCAGGCCACAATGAGCACACCCCATCAAGACTGCCAACATGGTGATGTCGTTTGGAAGCACTTTAAGAGCTCTTATCTCTGAAAACAGTTCTAGGGTCTCCGAGCCATATCCATTTGTAACATAGCCCATAAGCATAGAATTCCATAATGCTTCATCACATGTCCTCGTATTGTCAAACAAGTTCCTTGCATCAGTAATATGGCCGCATTTGCAGTAAAGATCAACAAGCGAAGTGGAAACAATGCGGTTAGATTCAACTCCAGTAATTAAGGCACAGGAAAAGATCTGTTTACCTAAGCTAACATCACAAATACTAGCACTGCTGCCAATAGCAGTTGCAACAGTGATATTATCCATTTCTAACCCTGATCTTCTCATCTCAAAGAAAAGTTCTAAGGCTTCATTGGCACGACCATTTTGGCCATAAGCAACAATCATTGAGTTCCATGAAATCAGACTTCTCGCTGGCATCGTCTCAAAAATCCTTCTTGCATCTTCAATTCAACCACACTTTGAGTAGGCAGTAATCATTGAATTGAGCAAAACCGTGTCATGTTCCTCTCAAGCTTGCTAAATAACTTGCATGCATCTTCTACTCCCCCACATTTAGCATACATGTCCACAATAACACTAGCAAAAATGGTTCCATTAGCAATGCCAATTTTTTCAGCACAAGCATGGATTTGCCTTCCACTGTTAAGCTCGCCTAAACACGAGCAAGCCCTCAAACCGCTAATAAAAGTTGAAGAGTCCCCGGGCACTCCCATCACTCGCATTTGGTTCAATAATTTGAGTGCTTCCAAACCATTATCGCAGGTCACATAACTGGCAAGCATAGAATTCCACAGGACAACACTTGCTCCCTTGGCACCGTCAAAACAACTTTCTTGCATCACTCAATCTACCACAATTCCCATATCCAGTAATCAAAGCAGACAAAGAGTAGTCATCCTTCATAGTAACCAAATCCAACACCCCAGCAGCAGAATCCATATCACCACATTTACCATACATGTTAACCAGACAACTGCTCAGAACAGAATCAATTTCCACTCCATTAACAAGAATGCAGGCATGTATTTGCCTCCCACCATCAAGCTGCCCTAGACACGCACAGGCATTAATGGCAGTTGCCAACACAAAAGCATCAATTCTAAGAAATGCAATACAATAATCCAAACCCAAGCTCCTGAACATTACTAATGCTCGTTCATACTGGCCAGAGCTAACATACCCATGAAGCAGGGAGTTCCCAGCAATGGTACTCTTCGCTGGCATTTCACTATACACATTCCTAGCCTCTTCCAAGTGTTCTGCTTTCACCAACCCAGATATCAAAGCATTCCATGCATACTCATTTCTCTCCAGCATTGACTCAAACACCCGCAACGCATTGCCCGTGTCTCCACCATGCAAGTAAGCCTCCATCAAAGTGTTCCAGGAGAAGCTGTTTCTTTGTGGCATTTCATCGAACAGCCTCCTCACGTGGCCAAACTGTTGACATTTCCCATAAGATTGGAGCATGGAATTGGCGAAAAAAAGGGTTGACTGGATCCCAAGTTTGATAAGGACAACGTGGGCTTGACTGGTTGGGCGGTGCATCCATTGCTGCCAGGAAGATTGCAGCCACGCAACACAGCTTTGGTTGTTAACACCATGATTGGAGCTGGTTGAATTCATCTGAAGCCACAAAAGTTCAAACTTTTGGGGATGATCATCTGATTCTGACTGCAATGGCATGTGTCGAACCAGACAGATTCAAGCCAAAAATTGATTCATTTAAATAAGTCCCAGGGCCTACGACGATATCAGTTCCTGATTTCAAAAGAAAAAAATTATCAAGGGACTTTCTTCTAATGCTAAATTGTAATTGGCAAACATTAATGACATCAACACCATATTGATCTTGTTTAAGTTAGAAAGTTGCTTCACCTAAGAAACCATTTTCAATGTCTGAAAAACGCACATAGAAAAGTTCAAAATATTTCCTTTCATCATCCTAATTAACAACAGAACTAATGGAAATTGCAAGCATAAGAACGTCCACAAAATCCATGTATTTGGAATACATAGCAACCAAGCATTGAACAAAACTACAGACCCAACACGCTATATATCAAATTCACCCATGAGACAGGAGCGAAAGGGGAACAGGTGAAGGAAGCCGAAGATGACAGTAGTTTTTTATTTTCTTATCTACAATACCCATGAACCAACAAGGGTTTCACTTGTAGCCCCTGAGAGGAGGAGTGAATGATCAAGCACTCCGTCCATTGAGTTTCTACTAAGTAATAAAGGCTTTGCAAAATTTTCCAAAACGTTATTCGGTAAAAGTAGTACCACTGCTGCTACCACTATCGCTATTACTATTACTATCACTATCACTATCACTCCTCCTCCTCCTCCTCCTCCATCTCCTCCCCTTTCTTCGATGTTGAGACAAAGCGCAATTGTATTTGAACCTGATCATCTGCAGCACAAAGTTCTTATGTTACATTCAAAGACAACAGATGTGTATAAATAATAACCATATTGGAGAGATATATGATATAAACTACAAGATGACGCCGACCACAATAATGCTGACTTTGAACATACTTTGACTTCACTCACATTCTGCTAATGCTTTGAATAGTAGTACTAGTTGGAGTAGTGATAGTAGTGGTAGAAGAGTCGAATACCGCCTTATTCAAATTAGACTCATAGGATTCGAGTTCGAGTAAGTTCGAGTTAGAGCATTTAAATATCAAGTTTCGAGTTGAACTGAGTCAAACCGAATGTCAAATACTCACGAATTGGCTCGCTCAATTACCAGCCCTACTTGTATATGGTCGGTTTG
>JAURVB010014722.1:0-11242 GCA_033002965.1 Piper betle | reverse complement strand
CATAGTTGTCAACAAACTAATATGGGATACACTAAGAATATGTGAAGACACAATTATAGACAAATTTTTGTTTATGGTATAACTTTTCAGCTTCCTCTTGCATCACTTTCAATGTATGGTTTTTATATTTCCATTATGTATATTAAAATAAAATTTGGGAATATCTTTTATATATATGTTATATTTGAATTTAATTTAATTTGAACATTTTTAATGGACACGACACACACTCCACACACACACTATACAATATATATATGTGTGTGTGTGTGTGTGTGTATGTGTATAAGTAGGAGGTAGGGGTTTTTTTCACATTATTATGACCTAATTTTAATTTTTTTAAAAGCACTAGTTAATAGATATTTTTAAATGAATTTTTATTATAATTACGTTGATAATTAAGATAAAATGCTTAGAAACGTTAATAGAATGAGTTGGAAACTTGTAATTATCCTTATTATTATTATTTATTTATTTATATGAACTTTAAGTAATTGGACACTTTAAATTGCTCTAAATAAAAGGTATAGCCTATTTATATAAAACTTATAATTTTTTTATCTAGCCACTATTATTTTGCAAATGTCATTTCTCATTGTAATTTTGTAACTAATTTACAACCGCTTTATAATGGCCAAAACTGGTGCATAAATTTAAAAATATGTATATTCTTACAACTAGCCAGTTGGAAATCAGTTGCAAAATGTATAGATGGGTACGGTCGGATATGGTCATATCCGAATCTGACCTGAATCCAAAAATCTGAATTGAATCTGACATGAATTCAAAAATTATATCCATTTTATTTACTATATCCGTATCCAACCCAAATTCGCACAATCAGAATTTAACCCGATTAACTAAAATAATATAAATAATATAAATTTTAATATAAATAATTAAAATAAAAATATTATTTTAAAATTTTTGAAACATAATTTTATAAAATATCAACTATTTGGATTAGATTCGGGTTGGATCACTCCAAATCAATGTCCAATTTGAATATTTTTGAAAATACTATATAATCCGAAAAGTTTGAAACCAAATCTGATCCAAAACTATTTCAGATCATATATAAACGGTGTTACATCGGATTTGCAGATATCGAATATCTGAGCCCGTCCCTAGGCAAATGTCTTAAAAAAAATGCCACTGTTTGCCGATTGTAAAGACTTATTGCATTTTGTGATTCATATGAAAATCACTAATTAGGGTGAAAAAACAAAAACATGACACCCCTCGGATAAACGGGTTCTTAATGCACCTCTCTAAGTAGGGTGACAATTGCTAAGGTGGTTTGTCATTTTACCAATTGTTTTGTAATTAAATTAAAACAAAATCATGAAGTACTTTTTTCCGTTGAGGAAAATGGTAAAAATTATGTTGATTTAATCATACCATTTTAATTTTGAACCATTAAAGACAGTAGCCTCTATTATTATTATTTTACTATTTTACAGTTTTATTAAAAAAAGATGTTTATTTTTAAAAATAAAAATATAGAAATAAATAAGAAACATTATTATTTGTATATTTAATTAAAATTTTAAATGATTATATATTTTTAAAAGTTGGTTTAGCATAAACATATTTTGTAAGTGGCACCAAATTTGTCATCTTGACAAGGTTTTAATTTTGCAAAAGAATTGGGTAACTCAAATCAAAATTTACTGAATATTAACTTTTTACCAATGATCAAAATAGTCAAAGTGGTAAAAAGTCTGGCTGAAGGTTGTCATGAAACAGTAAATGGTGTGGTAATAATTAATGATCGAAAATTGGTAGATAATAATGATAAATATATTTGACTCACACATGAGAAGTAGACAAATTTCTTCTATTAAGAACACTTATAAAACTCGTTCACTTCAAAAACAATAACAAGAACTCCACCATTAACTATTTTATTTATGATTTTTTTAATATGAATTTATTGTGATAAAAATAAAAACAACATGTCAAACTGAGACAAAATTCTTAACTTGTCCGCTATCCTCTTTGCCTAATAGGCAAAGATTTAAGGGTATGTAGAAAGACTGATTTATTCGAATGGATATGAATACCATCGCATTATGAATTAAATTCCATGTATATTTATTTGTCCGCCCCACCCATTTTTTTTGTCCAAATTGCACTTATTTTAATTGATCCACTTAAGAAGTCTTTTTGGATTCCCTAATCATTTCAAAAAATAGAAAATATTAAATGCGTTCATAAATACTTAAAGAAAAGAAACTTGGTTGACGGAGATTGGCATTGGTGGAATACAAAAACACATAATTGATAATTACTTCATTAACCCAAGTATTCTATTGCCTCACATAAAATCACGTGGATGGAATGCGAAAAACACACTTTCAATTGTGCATTTCATTTACACTATGAAACTTGGTTGGCGAAAAATACACTTACAGTTGGCCTCATGCTATGAACCAAGTTGGTAGAAAATAAAAATACATTTATAGTCATGTATTTCATTAACCCAATTAACCCGTCATCCTCGTGAATTGGTGAAACACAAAAAATATTCTTGCAGTCGAATACTTTGTTAACCCAAACATTGAAGTACTATTTAAGTAAGTTTTTTCTCAATATAAATTTAAGAAGGGTAAATGGGATGACAAATTTTTACAATGAAGTGAAGGTGAATGAGGAAGTTTTTTAATATACTTTCTTCAATGTGTTTCTAAAAACGAACTTAGGTGATATGATGATGTCAAGGTGGAATTTTAGACGAAATAATTATAGGGAATAAAATTTTTAGGAGAGGTGAAGGTAGGGGCTGAAGTTCTTACTATGTTTTGTAACTGATTTTTTGAATACAAACTAAGTAAGTTACTAGTCAGAAGGTGGGTTTTCTGATGAAATCCTAAGGAAAGAAAGGTTTTTAATATGAGATGGAAGCGGGAAAGAAGATAAAAATGGAAAGTTGTTAGTATACTTTGTTAAGTGAGTTTTTGAATGCAGACTTAAGTGAAATTATAGCCATGGAGGAAGAGGAGGGATGTGAATTTCTTATATAGGTGTTTTTTTACCGTAACTTTTCTATGTGTTTGCAAGTAATTTTTTACTATTTTATGAAGTAAATTCAATCGTTGCAATTGAGTTTAAATTATCTCATGTTAGATGGAGTGAACTTCTATGTCTATTAGTAAAATCCACATAGACTCCACCTCTAGAGTTATAAATGGTTAAGTTATGGTTCAGTCGATAATATTACTATAACTATTTACAATTTTAATTTTTTTAGCTCAACCAAGTTTATAAGATTTTGTCATAATCAAGTTTTCACCATTTTTCTATCGATTGAACATTTACCAAATCATTAAATTTGTTAAAAACTATATATCATAAACCCAACTTTATTAAGTTGGTTAAAAATTAAGTTATCTGGAATACTTTCTCACCCACAAATATAAAATGTTCTAAGCATCTAATCTATGTTAATCTAGTATTAGAAATTATGAAATTAGTAAATAAATAATCTAAATTAAATTAATTCATCACATTAATGTTTTGATAATTAAAATTTTCAAGCTTAATGTTGAGATAGAAAATTTTTTTACTGCTATATATAAATAATTAAATAATATTCTATGAAATCGGTTAATCGGTTATTGTAGGCTTTCGGTCATTATGATCATTTATATCTAAAGTCAGTTATTTAACCTAGTTTTAAACCATATTCCTAATATGGTGAACAAGATTCTTATCATTTTTTCTCCAATTGATTCAAAATAGTTGGTAAATTGGTAAATTGAACGACCATTTACAACCCAAACCATCTAGACCAATCCAAATGAGGTGTAGCTTGGGCACAGAAAGACACGACGTTACTAAAAATTTACGTTTGAAATTTGAACGAGTAGCAAAAAATAATAGTTCCATGTCTAAAACTGACTATGAAGACAAATTTTTTGGGTACCAATGGAGCAAAATATGACTTCCATTTTCTCGAGTGAGGGTTTAGCGCATGGAAAATTTTTACCCACATCCCACTTTTTTGTTCCCAAATTGAGCCTCATCTTGATTGGTCCACGTGGAGCCTTGTTAAGTGTTTAAAGTATACATTATTTACTCATGTTTTTAATGTGATTTTGGTACATCGCGGATGTAAACATTATTAATTAAGTGATATTTTTCGTTATAATTTAGTTAATTATTATTTTATGAGGCATGCTTAATTTTGGAGTTTTAATGCAGAAAAAGATGAAACAAATTAAGCTTTAGAATTGAATGGTCATGGTACTTTATCCCACCAAATGACTATAATTTATGGTGTTGACAAAGCTCGATGAGGATGGATATACATAGCTTTGGCACCATTGTTGGGAGTTGGAAACTTCATCGGACATCATAATCAATTATACTACATCGAGTTGTGGAATCCTCCTCGAATCTCTTGGTATCTAATCTACTATATAAAGAGGTGGTCCTTTGTTGTTTGAGATATCTCAACTCTTGGCTTAGGAGTTTAGTGAATTAAGTAGTTCTAGTTTTTGAAATTCTTTTCGTTTCATAATGAGAAGTAGTTTCTTCTTTATAATGTTTTCTATTTTTATTATGGAGTAATCCTTTATTTTGTTCTAGAGAAGAATGTAACTTAACATGGTTTAATTGAATTCATTTCAACCTCTTACTCTTTTATTCAATCAGATTGTCTGAATTATCATGTTTTAAATGTTGAGAGCAAATTGATCGCCTATTTTTTAGATCATGAGGTATAATTATATTTCGGGAGAAATTAATTAGATTAGTCATTGATAAACATGAATATATTTACCTGTGTCGGGTCTGGAAATTCATATTTACCTCCTTCTTTCCCTCAGTGAATTTTGGAATAGGTCATGGTGGTTTCCATAACGTAGATAAAATATAAGAAGAAAAAAAGGATAAGAAGAGAGTGGGTGAAAATCTTAAGCCATGAAATATGAACCTAACTAGGGAAGGTAAGAGCTTGAAAACTCTTTATAAACACAACTATGAAGACAAATGAGGGGGTTCGTATGTTGAAAAATAAAAAAGAGAGAAGAAGAGCATAAGAAAGAAGCAGGAAAGGAAGGAGGGGAGGAACCCCTTGCTAGAAATCCATCTTTGGACCCCACCAAACCCACCAGATCAGAGTTTGGAGCGCCTCGATGCAACTCAGTCAAGAACCACTATCGTCTAGAGCTACTCTGGTTGTAAAAAGCCAAGAAAAGCCCTTTGTTAGATTGAGAAAAATTTGTTCGGGCATGGAATTCCCTCCCCCATGATTAGTCATCACTTTCAGTTAGATGATTGGGTTTGATTAGACCAAAGGTGCCTTTGCCACACAAAGAAATCGTGCAAGTTAAAAACTAGGGTGGCTCTCAACAGAGGGCTTTTCTTGGCCTTTTCCAATGAGGGTGGTTCTCAACGGCGGTGGTTCTCGGCTGGGTTGCATCGAGGCACTCTAAACTTTGATCTGGTGGGTTTAGTGGGGCCTAGTGATTGATCTCCGGTGAGGGGCTTCTCCCCTTCTTCCTTTTTCACTTCTTTCTTCTGCTCTTCTTTTCTTTTCTTTTTAAAACGTACAAAACCCTCATTTGTCTTCATAGTTGTGTGTTTATATAAAGTTTTTAAAGTCTTACCTTCACCAGTTAGGTCCGTATTTCATGGCTTAAGATCTTCACCAACTCTCTTTCTTATCCTTTTTTCTTCTTATCTATTTTTTACATTGTGGAAATCATCATGACCTATTCTAAAATTCACCGAAGGTAGGAGAAGGAGGTTAACATGGGTTATCGGACCCAACATGGATAAATATATTCATATTTGTGCCTATATATATATATATATATATATATATATATATATATAAGAGTATAATATAGGCCAATCACTTATATATATTCACAATGAAAGTATTAGTTGAACTTCTAAAATTTACTTTGAGAGGTCAACTCCCACTATTTTAAAATCCATCAAAGTGACAATGAATTGGTATTTTGAAATTCTGTTCACAATTGAAGTAGACAGTAATAATTTCACTACAAACGAAAACATATTTGTAACAGTACTCACATTGCAAAAAGCTATATTTGTTTTTGGCAAAAATAATATTATGCAATGAGACACCTCCTCACAAATATCCTAAATGATTTATGCGAGGAAAAATTATATCAGAAAAAATAAAGTATACTCACCACAAAAAAAAACAATTATCTTATTTTCCCTGGATATATTTTGCTATGAAAAGTCTATTATTCACCCACCAATGAGAACACCAACAATCTCATCATATATATTCATGATTCACTGCAATAAAAAATATGATTCTTTTTTACATCAGTGCATGCAAAATATTTTCATCATTAAAACTTAAAGACCAGTTTGGTTGTGTTGTTTTGTTTTCATCATTAAAACTTAAGATATGTTTGATTGTGTTGTTTTGTGCCCATTTATTGTCAAAATATAAAATTTTAACGATAACGAATAAAAATGGTGTATGAAAAATCGTTGGCAAAATATCAAATGTTAAAGGTTATTTTTATAATGGTTCACAAAACGTTTGAACCTTTTTTCTTTAATGCTCATTCCTTTCCTCCTCCCCTCTTAAACATAATTTTATCAACTCTGCCACTTATAAGTGTAACAAAACAAAAATTGTGCTGAGCAACCTACCTCTTTCGGCATAACCAATATCATAATAAAATCTTTTGCTATAAAACATAACCGTCCACCCACCGGAGTAATGATTTCGCTCCAAGCAGTGTGGTTATATATGTATGACCACCCCCTTTTGGCAGTATTGCTATCGGCATGATGTTAGAACAAAACATTGTAACTAAATCATGTCGGAGAAAGCTAATGGGGAGTGGCCCTTCTTATTATCTCACGGTTCACTTTTGTAAATTTTCGTCAACCATTAACTGTACATTTGGCTTCATTGTTAGATTCACTTATTAATTGTTTATCAAAGGCGCTAGTCGGCTATGACGGTCAGACCTAGATATGCATATTGGCTGGTTCTAATATGTGTGCTGCTTGTTTACTGATCTTTCTTGATCCATAGTTATTCTCTCTTCTTCCTCGATGTCTATATATAGTACCATGGCTAAGGCAGACAAGGAATTATTAGATCATGTGGTTGGATCGTGTGAATTCATGAATTCGTGAATTATTTGATCGTGTGGTTGAAAATTTTGGCTATATGGTTATCGAATATTTGTATCGCAGAAATTCCAACATTAATTTGTGTTGAGGTTATGTAAATATTTATATTGGCAATTTTTATGTCAGCAAATAATCAAATATGTGTCTAGAGGTAAAAGTGAAAAATATATTCAAACCAAATTAATAGCTTCTAAAATTAATATAGAATTCCCTTGTTAGGAAATAATTATTATCTCCCTAAATACTTGTCAGTGTCAAGATTAACACAAAGCTGGTTCATATCCTGCGTTTTGGATATGAAGTCTCACGAAACTATGATCCCAAGAACCCTGCACTTAGACACATGAAATAATAAAAAAAACTATAATATTGGCGTTATATATTAGTATCATAATAATTTATAAGCCTTCAATTATGAAAATTTTTCCATCTATTCGTATTAGAATTACCCATTTCCATAAATCCAACAAAAATTAATAACATGAACTCACATGAAAAATTTATATTAGTTTTGTCACACTTTTGCAAAACACAAATACTCATGAATTTTACATAAAAACTTCAAACTAATGCATTCATAGAACATATTCCATCCAACAAAATACACTTGTAATAATGCGTTCATAGAACAGGTTCCATCCAACAAAATACACTTGTAATAATGCGTTCATAGAACAGATTCCATCTAACAAAATACACTTGTACATGTATCAATCACATACACACATACACACATATATATGTCTTTTGGGACAAATTTTGACGAAGAGTAGGGGAATTAACAATGACCATATTGGAGGAATTTGGTTTATAGACATCAAGAGAATTCTTCTTTCTCTTGTTTCCCAATCCACGGCCATTAATTAACACAGTTGGCGTTGCTCCTAATCCTCGCTTTCTCGAGATGATATTCACAAAGAGCATGCCCCCTAGTTGTCAAACGTGAGCACCTCCGCCCTCTACCATTGTACCGGCTGCACCTAGACAGAGCCTGCATGGGGACTCTGACGGCGCTCCTCCGTCCTCACCGGCGAACTGTCTGAGCAGGAGTTGGGGAAGGCTCAAAGTCTGAACTGATCATGGCTTGTTGATCATTTCCTCCATCATGAGATTGGTCTTGCTCTTCATCATAGGAGGACATCAGTATGATCTTTCTCAGATTGCTCCATTGCGATCAATATTTTTTAGTGTCCTAAAATCCAAACGAATAAATCCATACAATAACGAGAACTCAAATAGAGAAAATCATGAGAAATGAAAAGTTTAAATCTTGTACATGATAAGAATATACCTTGAGGAGTAGCAGATTCCTTCAGATCTCTATAGAAAAAATTGAAAAAAAATGGCAATATAATTATCATTTACAAGTAATACCAATGCCTGGGTTGAAGTAATAATTTATTTTATCTATTTACCTCAACATTACATTAGTAGGAGTAATATGTTCTCCTGATCCCTTCTCTTCCATATTGTCCGAATTTTCCTGTTGAAAGAACCAAAAGCACTCAAACACTTGCATGTGAACTGAGTGATCTTATGCATGCATATTGATGGACCGCAACAGATAATAAAACAAAAAAAACCATGCCAAAACAAGAAGACCAACTTCATCTTGTATCTCACCTTTTCATTACTTAGCTTGACGGCTGCTTCACAGATCATTTTCAGAGCCAAAAGCTGCGGCTCGGCAAAACCAATACCATCATAATACTGGTGCAACTCCGATCTATCATCCATGGATTCACACGATCCAACACCATAATCTTCCTTGACTACATCTATCTTAGCCATAGTATGGAGACCAAAACGAAGAGAAAAAACAAATAATGAAAAAAGAGAAAACAAGTTAAGCATGACACTAGCTCTTGACCAGTTCTTAAATAGTGATCAAAAGCAATACACTTACCCTTCCAATCCTTCGCTATCATACAGGTGGTGCACCCCACACAGTAGTAACCTTGGTTCCAAGAAGTAGCCTCCGGTAAACAAGAGAAGGAGGCCATCTTAGCCGTCGGATATTGTAAACCTATAATACAGCCAAAATGATGCAGTTAATGCAAAACCGAAACTAATTACAAAATTAACTCAAAAGATTCAAAAGGTGCAAATAATATTAATTCATAAATGTCAACTAAAAATTTGGTGTATGAACTGGGCAACTTTGTTATTCCCAATATTGTGCCTTGTAAGTACGACTAAAAACAACTTTACTTGTGTTTCTATAGATATAAAAGGTATAATGTCATCTTAACATGCACATGTATGTATAAGAAACATACATATATCTATAGAAACACATGTAAAAGAGTGTTCATATATATATATATATATATATACAGAGAGAGAGAGAGAGAGAGAGAGAGAGATAAATGGCTGGTGTACAAAATAAAAAATAAGTCTCATTGAAGAAACATAAAGAAAAAAATAAAGCAGTACAATTACAAGACTTTAAGCCCTTAATCATTCATGTCCACCTGCTTTTCAGGTACCAAATAATAGACAACCTTCTTCCTCTCTACCGAAATCTGGGTTTCATTTATTCATGCACTTCAAACCGTATGCAATTAAATAAATAATTTTACTTGATTGGATTTAACAGACAACCATTAATCAATTAATTTTATGTTTTGTCATTTTATAACATGTACATGCATATTGAACCATTATGTCTAATTAGCTATATATATAATATATATATATATATATATATATATATATATATAATCTGGTATAATATGTATAAGGTATGATACATATATAATCTGGTATAATATGTATAAGTTATAAAATGACAAAATGTAAAAATTAATTGATTAATGGTTGTTCGTTAAATCCAATCAATTAAAATCATTTATTTAATTGCTTCCAGCTTGAAGTGCATGGATGAATGAAACACAGATTGGGGCGTGGTTAGAGAGGAAGAAGGTGTCTGTTACTTAATATAAAATTAATTGATTAATGGTTGTCTGTTAAATCCAATCAATTAAAATCATTTATTTAATTGCTTCCAGCTTGAAATGCATGGATGAATGAAACACAGATTGGGGCGTGGTTAGAGAGGAAGAAGGTTGTCTGTTACTTGGTGGCATGAAGAACAAGTGGACAAGAAAGTTTAAGGGCTTAAAATCTTGTCATTGCACTGCTTTGTATGTACAAGAAACATACATATATCTATAGAAACACATGTAAAAGAGTGTTTATATATATATATATATATATATATATATATATATATAGATATTTAGCATTATGGTTCAATATGCATGTACATGTTATAAAATAACAAAACAAAAATTAATTGATTAATGGTTATCTATTAAATCCAATCAAGTAAAATCGTTAATTTAATTGCTCATGGTTTGAAGTGAATGAATAAATAAAACAATGATTTTGGCATGGTTAGAGAGGAAGAAGGTTGTCTGTTATTTGGTGGCATGAAGAACAGGTGGACATCAAAGTTTATGGGCCTGAAGTCTTGTCATTGCATTGCTTTGTCTTTTCCTTTCGGTTTCTTCAAACAGGCTTATTTTTTATTTTTTCTGTACACCAGCCATTTGTCTGCAACAATTGTGAATAGTGATTGTGTATATATATATATATATATATATATATGAAAGGTATAATGTCATCTTAACACACATGTATATACAAGAAACATATATATATATATATATATATATATCTATAGAAACACATGTAAAAGAGTGTTTATATATATGTGTGTGTGAGTGTGTGTATAGAGAAGACTATCAGTAAGTGCATCTAATTCTAAAACTCCTGTAGTCCTCCATGAAGGCATGGCTTCTTCATGAAGGCATGGCTTCTTCCTCTGTGGCTTCTTATGCTCTTCTTCCAGCGGCACACAAATTTCTCAAAGTCCTTTCAAATCTTTGGATCACCCTGTACTAATAAACAAATGGTAATAAATAATACGCAAGGAAGAAGATAATGACATATTTTATTTTTCCTTTTTTTTAAGAAAATCAAACACTAAAATCCTAAGATAAAAGAAAACTCTCAAAAATCTAATCCTAAATTAACTTAGAAAATTCAATCTCCCGGGCAACGGCGCCAAAAACTTGTTAGACTATTTTCAATATCA
>JAURVB010014721.1:0-12178 GCA_033002965.1 Piper betle | reverse complement strand
TTGCCGACGTCCTTGGCAACGGCTGGAGCTGAGTAAGGCCCATGAGTGTCTTGATGGAGTCGGAGTAATTGGAGAAGGTGTAGTTGTTCCCCGACACGCACTGCACCCACACGGCGGCCATGAATCCTGGCCATTTTCCGACAGTGGAGGCAGGGGTGAGCAGTGACCGCCGTTAGAGCCGTGAGTTAAGGGCGTCATTGAGAACTAGGGTTTGGGTGTTGCCCTTAGGTTTCCTGCATCCATGAGAGGTAGCAATGGCTATCCGAGTGGTGGAAACAACATACCGAGGCTAACCTGTGTATAGTTGCAGAGTGTGCACGAGGCTGCCGAGTGACCGAGCATTGCTATGGAGCATGGTGTTGAGTTACAGTATTGGTGTCGGCACATGGGTTGATATTTGGTGTATCGAGTATGTGGCGGGGTCCGAGTCAAGAAACCTCAGGTTGCTGTGATCGGTGTTTGGGTTGGTAGATTGAGGTTGCGGTGCAACCGTGGACCGAGCAGGACCGATCGAGGCTACCGAGCCGAGTGTGCAGCACAGCGCGTCGAGCATGAACGCGCGGTCGTGTGCGCAGGTGTGTGCACAAGGAAGTGGCAGGCGCAAGTGTGCGGGCTCGTGGGTGCGCGCTGACGTTCGTGCGAGCGAGGACAGGTGCATGCGAGCGGGCCCTGGTGTGAGCAAGCGTGCATGGGCATGAACGAGCGGCATTGCTGGTGCGGTGCGATGCTGGTGGATCATTGCCGGCATTGTGGTCTGTGATTGCTGAGGAGGTTGAACCATGACTGGACGTTGGCTGGGGTCAAGCCAGTGGGCGAGACGGGATGACCAGCGGTGCAGCCAAGGGTTTGTGAGGAAGTTTCATGGAAGTTGCTGGGGGCGTATCTTGGTGAAGATATGATCCATATCCAGGGACGGTGAAGACTGCAACAAACTTCTGGAGATAACCACAAGGCCGTGTGGTGAACCTGGACGTGGAGTAGGGCTGGGTTGCTGGATGCGGTGGAGATTTGCAGATCTTTGTGGATAAAGATGCTGGATCCAGAGTTATCTTGAAACAGAAGGGCGTGGTGATATATGCACTGGGTGAAGGCTGGGAAAAGGGAGATCGGATAGATCAGGAGGGTTTTTCCATCGTGAGAAAGGAGAGATCCCGACGTTGGAAGAGAATTCCAGACGTGTTCCCTTGTGAGGGAGAGCAACGTGATTTTGCTGGTGAGAAAGGAGCCGTGAGGTTGCTGCAGCCGGTGTTCGTGGTGAGCGCTGGAACTTCATCCGCTTGCTGGAATCCAGGTACACGTTGTGGGGTTACTGGTGTTGGCAATCAGGAAGGATTACTTGGGGTAGAGTAATCCCGTGTGCGCCATTGTATTTGGGTACATTGGGGCGAGGCTGTGGGGGCTGTCCACAAGCCGAGCAAGTGCTTGAGAGGAGAGTTCGAGTGCTTGTAATCCTTATGATCGGTTTAATGATATAAGGTTGGGAAGTGTTTTCCCGTAATCTGTGTTTTGCTTGTTGGCTGGCGTTTAGACAGGGAACTTCTGTATTTAGGTCACGATCGAAGTTTACAAGGTAGCCAGTTGCGGTAACTGGTGCTGAGACGAGCAAGGGCAGACGGCACGAACCCAATACGCGTATTGCTGGTTGGGCGATCGGGCAGTGCTGCGTGTGGTGCTGTTTGACTCCTGGAACAGCCTATCGGCAAGGTGTGCTGATAGTCTGGGGTGCTGTATCGGTGCTGGAATCGTGATTGAGCGAAGGGTTGACTGGTACGTTGAGTTGGCCGAACACGGGTGAGTGTTTGTGACGGGCTTCATATTTTGTTCATAGTGCGTACTTGGTGTTAGGCTGAGTGTTCTCGAGTGAGAATATGCCGCACAGACTGGTTGGGATCGAAAATTTTGGGTCCTAGATCAGCCCTGTGACAGAGGTATCAGAGCCAAGGTTTCACGTGCAGTTGAGGGACAATTCGCATTCAATAGTTTTCGCTGATACGATCACATGGATACACGGTCGAGTGATGCTCTCAGGGAGAGGGTGGCATGGCTGGAGGTGTTGGTTGGAGGGCCGACCAATGGTGAGGATAATAATCACACGGTGTTTAATCGGTTGGAAACCCTAGCCGAAGTGGTCGAACGGGTTGCTGATGCACCGGAATCTAGTGCAGTGCGAGATAATGGAATGGCTGAGATCGTGGAAAATCTCAGGGCAGGTTTGGAGGAAATACGTTCAGATGTGGCTCTTCTGAAGCGGGCAGTACTCAACCAGCCTCAGCGCTTTGTTGCTGACCAGGTAGCCGAAATCCCAGGAAGGCTTAAGGTGCCGGAGCCAACAAAATTCAGTGGAATCCGATCATCAAAAGATCTGGAGAATTTCATCTGGGAGATGCAGGAATATTTTCGAGCTACCGAGATTCCTGCTCATAAGCAAGTCTCAATGGCCAGTATGTTTCTAACTGGCGATGCCAAATTATGGTGGCAGACACGCACCGAGGACGACGAGAAGGCTGGACGTCCTAAGATTGAGACTTGGGGGAATATGAGGGAAGAACTTAGGAATCAGTTTTTGCCTACCAACACAGCTTGGATGGCGAGGGAGGCTTTGAAGAAGCTTCGACAAACTGGAACAGTGTGAGAATATGTCAAGCAGTTCAGCTCATGTCTTTTGGATATACAGGACATGTCAGAAAGTGATAAACTTTTCAACTTTGTGTCTGGATTGCAACCTTGGGCGCAGGTGGAGTTGAAGCGGCAAAAGGTGCAGGACTTGCAGACCGCATTAGGTGCAGCCGATGCCCTAGTAGACTTGAAGACTGCTGCTGGTCCTAGTGGAGGTGACCGAGTTTCCAAGGAAGGCAAGGCGGTGGGGAGTGACGGGAAGTCATTCAAGCTGAGACCAAAGGAGAAGAAGAGAGTTTTTCCTAGGGCCGAACCAGGCAATTCCCAGGGTGTTGAAGTGAGGCAGTTGCAGTGTTTCTCCTGTGGCGGACCTCATAGGGTCAGGGAGTGCCCGAACAATCCGAAGGGGAAGATGGTGGCGATGCAGGCCGAGGAAGGTTCTGATTCAGGTGAGCCAGTTTGTATGTCGACGTTACAGATGATAGGAGCTCTGAGGGTTGAACAGCCTAAACAGGGAAGTTTGGGGCTGATGTATGTTCCAGTGACTTTGAATGGAAGACGGGTTTCAGCATTGGTTGACACAGGGGCAACACACAGCTTTGTTTCAACAAAGGTGTCGGGTCAATTGGGACTGAAATCGAGGGTTACTACCAGCAAGATGAAGGCTGTGAATTCGCCGGTGAAGCAGGTTCAGGGTGTGGCTCGTGGAGTTCAGATCTGCTTGGGGAATTCAGTGGCCGAGCTGATTTCATGATTGCAGGAATTGATGACTTTGAGGTAATACTCGGTAACAATTTCTTGGTGTCAGCTCGCGTAGGTGTGCTACCACACTTGGGAGGAGTGATGGTGATGTCCGGAGGCAGTGGGTGCTTCGTGAGGGGGCATAGCAAACCTACCGAGGTAGTAGATCCGGAGTCTGGCGAGGGGCTGCTTGCCGCATTGCAGGTGGTCGAGTATACCGGAATGGAGCCAGAAACCCTAACGGGAGTGTTGTCTTCCGAGCAGTTTGATGAGAGCTGCGACGACTTGGTAGTGAAGGCCAAGGCCCTGGCCCGGGTATCGGTGAGGGTACCTAGAGGACGTGTTGAGGAGTCCGTTGGGCGAGTTGGCAAGGTGCGTGTGGTCCAGCAGGGTGTGAATGTGTTGGACGATATTGCCGTAATCCGAAAGGGAGATTTCTTGGAAGCTGCCAACGACTTCAAGGAGTACTTCGAGGGTTACGAGAGTGAGCTGTTAAAAATGAGCAGGGGTAAGCTCTATACTCTTGTTCGGGAGTTCGTCCATGTGGTTGGAATAGAACACCGAATGCTCACTTCCATCAGTTGAAGTTACTAACTGGTGATGAGATGCCGAGTGGATCATCATGTCAGGAGTACCATCTGACGACGGTGAGGTGTCGACAAAAGATCAGTTCTTTCCTGGTGTGCAAGGGAATGTTCTTACTGAACAGGGTCTGTATGTCTAGAGCCTTCATGGGGGATTCACAACCATGGTTGACCAAGGCTGCTACAGATCTATGACGGGCTGATGGAGTAAGTGCTGAATCCGGGGTTAGGGTTTCACTTACCGTGTTTGGTTTGCTGGGAGGTGAATCAGACGTCTCTATCTCCACTTGTCTAGAGAGACAGCCACTAGATGAGGTGAGTTCGTGTTGGGCTGATTACCAGCAGGGCTTTACAGGGAGGAAGAGGAAAACAGTCGGAGTTGTTGAAATACTAGCTGCATTGCAAAGTCTTAAAGATGCTTCGAGCTAGCAATTCTCAGAACCACGGGGAGTTGTTTGGACGAGTTGGACTCAGAAATTTGGAGGCTGGAGCATATGGCTGATGTAAGTGTGTAGGTGTACATGCGAGGTCTGGGCTAGCAAGACTGGGGATGATGCAATGGCGGAGCTGGGACCATGGTGCGGCGTGTCTATGGTACATAGAGCGGGGACGGTGCTATGGGAGAAGGTATTCGACTTGTTACTGAAGGGGGCAATCCTTCCTTCCGATGAGGACATCGGCTCTCATTGGTGGGGGAGGATGTTACAGCCGTGATTCATGGGCGTCACCGGGAACTAGGGTTTGGGTGTTGTCCCTAGGTTTCCCGCGTCCATGAGGGGGTAGCAGTGGCTATCCGAGTGGTGGAAACAACATACCGAGGCTAACCCGTGTATAGTTGCAGGTTACAAACCGAGGTGCACGAGGCTGCCGAGTGACCGAGCATTGCTATGGAGCATGGTGTCGAGTTACAGCAGTGGTGTCGGCACATGGGTCGGTATTTGGTGTATCGAGCATGTGGCCGGGTCCGAGTCAAGAAACCTCAGGTTGCTGTGATCGGTGTTTGGGTCGGCAGATTGAGGTTGTGGTGCAACCGTGGACCGAGCAGGACCAATCAGGCTACCGAGCCGAGTGTGCAGCACAGCGTGTCGAGCAGTCGCCAGTGCCGAGCAAAATAGCGGTACTGCATTGTGGCTGAGTACCGAGCGCAGGCGCGTGTGCGCGGGTGAGCGCGCGGTCGTGCGCGCAGGTGTGCGCGAGGGGCAGCGCGTGACGCAGGTGCGCGGCGAGTGATGGTGCGCAGACGTTCGTGCGACGCGAAGCGTGCGCAGGTGCGCGCACAGGCGCACGCGCGAGCGGGCGCTAGTGTGCGCGAGCGTGCATGGGCATGCACGAGCGGCATTGCTGGTGCGGTGCGATGCTGGTGGATCATTGCCGGCATTGTGGTCGGTGATTGCTGAGGAGGTTGAACCATGACTGGACGTTGGCTGGGGTCAAGCCAGTGGGCGAGACGGGATGACCAGCGGTGCAGCCAAGGGTTTGTGAGGAAGTTTCATGGAAGTTGCTGGGGGCGTATCTTGGTGAAGATATGATATCCATATCCAGGGACGGTGAAGACTGCAACCAACTTCTGGAGATAACCACAAGGTCGTGTGGTGAACCTGGACGTGGAGTAGGGCTGGGTTGCTGGATGCGGTGGAGATTTGCAGATCTTTGTGGATAAAGATGCTGGATCCAGAGTTATCTTGAAACAGAAGGGCGTGGTGATATATGCACTGGGTGAAGGCTGGAAAAGAGAGATCGGAGGATGAGATCCGGAGAGGAATCGAATCCGTGAGAGAAGGAGAGTTCCCGACGTTGGAAGAGAATTCCAGACGTGTTCCCTTGTGAGGGAGAGCAACGTGATTCTGCTGGTGAGAAAGGAGCCGTGAAGTTGCTGCAGCCGGTGTTCGTGGTGAGCGCTGGAACTTCATCCGCTTGCTGGAATCCAAGTACACGTTGTGGGGTTGCTGGTGTTGGCAATCGGGGAGGATTACTTGGGGTAGAGTAATCCCGTGTGCGCCATTGTATTTGGGTACATTGGGGCGAGGCTGTGGGGGCTGTCCACAAGCCGAGCAAGTGCTTGAGAGGAGAGTTCGAGTGCTTGTAATCCTTATGATCGGTTTAATGATATAAGGTTGGGAAGTGTTTTCCCGTAATCTGTGTTTTGCTTGTTGGCTGGCGTTTAGACAGGGAACTTCTGTATTTAGGTCACGATCGAAGTTTACAAGGCAGCCAGTTGCGGTAACTGGTGCTGAGACGAGCAAGGGCAGACGGCACGAACCCAATACGCGTATTGCTGGTTGGGCGATCGGGCAGTGCTGCGTGTGGTGTTGTTTGACTTCTGGAACAGCCTATCGGCAAGGTGTGCTGATAGTCAGGGGTGCTGTATCGGTGCTGGAACGTGATCGAGCACAGGTGATCGAGCGAAGGGTTGATTGGTACTGTGGAGTTGGCCGAACACAAAAGGTGAGTGTTTGTGGCGTTGGCTTCCGTAGTTTGTTCCATAGTGCGTACTTGGTGTTAGGCTGAGTGTTCTCGTGGTGAGAATACGCCGCACAGGACTGGTTGGAATTGAAAAATTTTGGATCTTAGAGTCAGCCCCATGACAATAGCCACCCACCGACGAGTCAGCTGTCACCACCACCACCAGGGATGGCATGTCCGAATTACCTACTTTAACCAAAGTACGAAGCATGTCCGACTAAATTTGATTGAAATAAAATAAACTAAATATAGATATTTTTATTCGACCAAATAATCGATCTAGTGTCCGATATTTTATATTAATAATATAATATCATCAACATTTTTAAGGTTAACATTATATTTTATAAAAATTTCAAAACATAAAATACAATAAAATTAATTAAGTTTATACATAAAATTAATATTTAATATCTAAAATAACCAAAAGTGACATACATTGAAAAATGATAAAAGTCACTTTTATATTTAGGAATTTAGAATAATATATTCACATTAATAATTATATCAAACCACTTATTATTTAGTTAGAATACTCTCAATTAATGCAATGGTTTACTTCTTCTTTAAAATTTAGTTTCTATATATTTCTAAGTCAAATAAAAGATAATCAATATATAAGCTTTAAAGTAACATTGACATTAAAACGTTTCAATCTTTTCACAATAACAACAAATAGCAGGTATTTCATTATTCTCATATTTTTTATCAAAATATGCTCATACACTATATGTTATTTTTCACTTTTTTGATAATGCACCATCCATATATTCTCCTTCTCTAGCAATCGAATTTTTGCTATCTTTTCTACCCCCAGTTTGTTCATTTACATTTAGTAATGAACTTGTATGATCTATCTTTGAAAAAAAAAAACATATCAAATTATACATATAAAATGTCATAAGTAGTATTAATCAATTCCATTTATAAAAATGGTACCAACAAATATTATTAATTGATAGTACCTATTCTCTTCAAGATGCAAGCTTCCTTTACCAAGCAATTGCACAAATTCCTATAGCTCAAAGGCTACATAATTTTGTTAGTATTTTTTGCCTTATCATCCAACCATAAATAATTATTAATTTAATAATTATTAACCTAATAAAATAATAAGTATTAATCCTAAAATGAGTAGATAATAAAATAAAGACTTAACCTTTATTTAATTTAATTGATAATTTCCAGGAGAATATAGATGAAGCAGAGGGTAGCGGAGGCAGGCGGCGGCGACAGATGGGTTATGCGGCATGCAGAGGGTGGCGAAGATGCGGCGCACAGAGGCTGGTGGAGGCAAGGGCGGCAGATGCGTTACGCGGCGAGTAGAGGGCGGCGAGGGGTTACGTGGCGGAGGGGATACGCAGGCGGTGGCAGATGGGTTACGTGGCGCACAAGGGGTGGCGAAGGCAGGGGCGGTGAATGGATTACATAGCGAGTAGAGAGCAACGAAGGCATTGCGTGGTGGAGGGGGTCCGCAGGCAGCGATAGAGGGCTACGCAAGCGGCGGCGAGGGGTACACATGCAGCGCCTAGCAGAGGGGGTACACTGGTGGCGGATGGGTTACACGGGCGACGGTAGCGCGTAGGGCAGCTGCATGCGATGGCGGCGGACCTCCTATGAATAGTACTCGCTTGGGTAATGATGGAATTTTGGACTGCCCATAGATATAGTTTGGGCCCGATGGACAATTCGGACAATGACTTGGTTGGACAAGCTTTATCCGACAAAATTTTGGACAAACGTGGATAACAGCTTGTTCGACATCGGCTCGACCTGATGCCCACCCCTAACCACCACCACCACCCATTTATAAGAAACCCGAAGAGAAACCAGGAAGAAACTTTGGGTGTTGTGGGTGATTATTTACAAGTAGTGGCATAGAGGAAGAGGGGGAAGGAAGGTAAGGGATTTAGTAGAAGGAGCTAAAATCTAGGTGGGGACGAAAGAGACGTCGTAGAAGGTATCCATCATGCATGCATTGCCTTGAGATTTGGGAAGAAGATCACGTTTTGGTGAGCGGAATAAACAAAGGAAAATTATTTGGGTTATAACTTAGAAGAGCGAAAACGTTTCTGGGGTGGGGAAGCGAAAGGTAGAAGAGAGAATGCGCGGCCATGAGAAGGAAGAGGAGGCATTTGTTGCCGACCGCCGAAATGAAGGAAGAGATGGCTGGAGACTCTACTTTGTCAGCTTTGTTATTTTTTATAATTATAAGAAAATAAAAATTGTGACTGAATTATCAAAAGATTTTATAAAAAATTTCGATGACAAAACCAGACGCTCTATTAAAATCCTCACATGCAGTCATGATCTTGTGTATATATGTATTAAATAGCACAAATTTACAAGAGTCGAAAGCCACTAATATTATCACGTCGATTTTTAAAAAATCCTATACCGCTAATCTTGTCAAATAAAAGAATTATATTTACTGAACAAAACTATATTTAATTTCTTCCAGTTAGATTTAATTATTACCATTCCTTTGAATTTTAACAACCTCTTTCTCTCGGACGTACTTCTAATTTAATTATTACCATTCCTTTGAATTGTCAGTTTACTAATTATTAATTTGGAAGAGGACGGAGAAGAAAATTTGGGTTGCGTTGCAATGACGAGGTTGTTAGTATGTGCACTTAGGGGTTTTTGGTTCCATCGCACGCAGTTAAATTTAAAACAGGGGCAACTGAGTTTGGCATGCTAAACTTTGTTTATGAATTACAATAGTATGTGCCAAAGTCATGCTAATTCTTTGTTTATGAATTATTATAATATTAATTATCAACTTTGATGATGTAATCAAATTATCTAGATCCTTAATTTATTTGTCCTCATGGATACGCTTTGGTTGATAAACAGGGCAAAATGCACTTTCTCATTGCACTTTCAATCCAATTAAACGTCCTGAATCGGTCGATTCTTATTGGTCGAGAATCGGCTCGAATTGACTTGAATTGGCCGATTCTTGGTTCGATTTTTTACCAAAACAATTCGGCCTCCTTTTGACTCGATTTTTCACCTAGTCGTATAAAATCGACTGATCATATGCTCTTTGGTATGAAAACTCAGTATTTGACATATTATAACAAATTTTATTTTATTTATAGATTGGAAATTTAAAGATAATTTTAGGTAATATTATCTGTAACACCCTATTTCGGCTCACCCGTAAACCGATCGAAAATGTCATCGGTGACCGAACCGTTCACTAATAGACTGGATTTGTAAAAACTATGAAAATTATTACAAGACTCGAACCTAATTATTATGAAATAAATATAGATGAACCAATATGATTGGTTATCAAGTCGACCAGTCATGGTTCGACTTAAGGTCACCTAGAAAATACCTATTCATGAATGGATGATAGGGTGCGAGAATTTAATGAAGAGGTCGTTGAACCCAGGAAATACCAATGGATGATGGGGTGTGAGAATTTAATGAAGGGGCTCGTTGAACCTAGGAAATACCAATGGATGATGGGGTGTGAGAATTTAATGAAGGGGCTCATTGAACCTAGGAAATACCAATGGATGATGGGTATGAGAATTTAATGGAGGGAATGGTTGAAGTGTATATATATGCAGGAGGAGGGAGTATTTCATCCCTCATCTCCATCCCAGGCGACCTCCCCATTACTGTGTGAGTATTTCATCCCTCATCTTATTTGTTTCCATTAGGATTCTTACATGCAAGGTTTGTTGAAGACGCCCTGCCAAGTTGCTAGATCTCCAGCGTCTTATGCATGGGGTTCTTGTTGATTGCTTAGTTGTTTTGTAAATGGACATGTTAATAATTAATTATCATTAGAATTGTCTGAAAATTTAATAAGGAATGAAGACTAACATGAACTAATTACATCATTTAAAACTGATAGTATATTAGTCATGTAAGTTGCATGTAGGTTCATGCAAAATAAAATTATACTAATGTATAATTTTATGCCCTCATTCAGATTAGGGTTCACGGGTCACAGTCAGATGAAATCACAAGTCAGGTACGTATAATAGGTAGAACATCATACTTTCCTTGTTGGTAGCCTAGGTCGGCCTGAGCCTAGATTCAACCACCATGCACCGAGTGCAACCAGGGTCAAAGAATTGACTCAGTCTGACACGGGGTCGTATTATGTGCGTAAATTGTGTAATGCATTGACATTGTTTTGGAGTAGTGATAGCCGCCCCATAAAAAGGCTACGGCCGGGGTGAGCGAGGCACAGCGATTCCTCCATCGCACTGGAGTGCAGTGATAGCCTCCCCATAAAAAGGCTACGGCCGGGGTGTGTGAGGCACTGGCACTAGAATTGGCAGTGAGAGCTTCCCCACAAACGGGGCGTAGCATTCACCTGAGTGCAGTGATAGCCTCCCCATAAAAAGGCTACGGCCGGGGTGTGTGAGGCACTGGCACTAGAGTTGGCAGTGAGAGCTTCCCCACAAACGGGGCATAGCATTCACCTGAGTGCAGTGATAGCCTCCCATAAAAAGGCTACGGCTGGGGTGTGCGAGGCACTGGCACTAGAATTGGTAGTGAGAGCTTCCCCACAAACGGGGCGTAGCAATCACCTGAGTGCAGTGATAGCTTCCCCACAAAAAGGCTACGGCCGGGGTGTGCGAGGCACTGGCACTGGAGACGGTAGTGGTAGCCTCCCCACAAAAGGGCTACGGCCGGGGTGTGCGGATCACAACGGATACCTCCTCCGCATTGTTTTGGAGTATAGCGGAATCGCTCCACCACATATTAAAATAAACATAAGGAAATAGTGGAATGTACTTGATTTGTTTTATCTATTATACTACTTAGTGTTGTAATCACTAATGCGGAATTGCCTCCGCAGGTGTGCAGATACGAAAGTAGGTGATTGACAACTAGGGCATGGAGCAAAATAAATATGAGGACTCCTTTTATTATTTATTTGAGAAATAAGTGTGGCTACTGGGAAACGATCTAAGACTGTGGGATCTTTATATATGTTTTTGTTAAATTGTGACTGTGTTAGATGGCAAGTGTTAGGTGGGTGATTTATCGGACCCCTCCTAACACGGGTCATCTGATCGTTTGTTTTTAGAATTAATAGCCCTCGAAGATGAGATCCCTCGAGCTTGTTTTCGAAAATAAGATCCACCTCAAATTGCCTTCGGGCCTATTATAATAAATCCCAACCTAGCCCTATAAATAGTTTTATCGAGTTTTCAGTGAGACAAGAGAAGACGAATCGACTTGCACGTACCATGAGCGGATGCCGTGCCAGTCAAAGTGGGCTCTGGATTAGTGAGCTGCCTGTTCCATTCCCGAAGGATCCTGACAACTCTGCGTTTGAGCTCCTCACACCCGGAGAACATAGAGGTTTACGGGTACTGTTAAGTACAGTGCATGTCCAGACTTGTGGTTCAAAGGGTACTAAAGGCGCATGCCTGAGAGTACTCGGCCTACGTGCTCAAGGCCAGGAGTAATATGGAGGTTCGGAGAGGGCTTAGGATAAAAGTTTTACGTGAAGTACTGAAAAAGAAGTGCCGAGAGCGGCATAGTACCAGATAGATCGGGATGCTATCGAGTCAGCTGCTCAATGGCTCCTCTGTAGTTGCCCTTATGAGAGTTCTTGAGGAAGATATATGATTGTTTGCTTTCCATGAGAGTTTGCTCTCGTGTTACAGTTTGATATTAGTTATTTCTGGACCAGTGACACCCGTTGCTGACGTTTTTCTGCTATATGTAGGTGAGGATGATGAATGGTGTATGCCGGCCTTGATGAAGGATTAGCGCTTGCATTGCACACG
>JAURVB010014720.1:0-11162 GCA_033002965.1 Piper betle | reverse complement strand
CCGGCCGGCCGTCGCACAACCGCCGACAGCTGCGGCCCCACCACCACCACCCTGGACCAACCCCCCACGACCGCCGGCCACTGTGGCCGGGCCCGCCCCAACAGTCGCCCCTGCCCCGCCGGCCTCCCCTGCCCCCGCCAAGCTCCCACTCGTTGGCCATCCCTGCCCCCATCGGCTACCGCCCTACCCCTGGCCCCCCCCCCTTGCCCCTGCTCACACCTGCCGACAAGGGGGAGGGGGCGGAAGGGGAGGGGCGGCGGCGGCGGTTGGGGGCAGGGGCACTGCTTGGCTAGGATCGGAGGCGGTGGGAAGAAACAGGGGAGGGTAGTTTTCTAAAGTTTTAATTACAAAATAAATTTTAAAAAAGAAAATATACAAAATAAATTTATTAAAAAAATTTTTTAAAAAAAAATAAAATAAATATCGTAATAAAAACTTAACTCGATCCTACATGAGTCAATACTATGAAATAAATTTTAAAAATATAAAATAATTTTGTAATAAAAACTTGATTCGATTCTGTGCGGGACCGAGTCAAGTTTTTATTTCAAAATAAATTTATTACAAAATAAATTTAAAAAGAAATAAAATAATTTTGTAATAAAAACTTGACTCGGTCCTTACTCTAGTTAATATTATGAAATAAATTTAAAAAAATATAAAATAATTTTATAATTAAAATATGACTCAGTCCGACACGAGTCAATAATATAAAATAAATTTAAAAAATATAAAATAATTTTATAATAAAAATTTGACTCGATCCTGGGCCGGATCGAGCCAAGTTTTTATTACAAAAGAAATTTATTATAGAATAATTTTTTATTATAAAATAAATTTAAAAAAATAAAATAATTCTGGAATAAATTATTTTAACTTGAGTCAGGATAGAGTAAAATTTTTATTACGAAATTATTTTATTTTTAAAAAATTTATTTCGTAATATTAACTCGAGTCAGGATCGAGTAAAATTTTTATTACAAAATTATTTTATTTAATTTTTTTGTAATATTAACTTAAGTTGGGATCAAGCTAAGTTTTTATTATAAAATCACTTTAATTTTTTTAATTTATGTCATAATATTAACTCGTGTCTCATCGAGTAAAATTTTTATTACCAAAATACCCTCCCTCTTTCTTCCCTGTTTGTTTTGGCACGCCACCCTTGCCGAAGACCTTGCCGCCGGCCGCCCGCTGGCCAACAATGTCGCTGCCTCGGGGCAGGGTGGGCTTGCTGGGAAATGCGCGGCGCTGGCAAGGCGGGGCAGCCGGGTACGGGCGGCCGTGAGCGGGAGGAGCAATGCGGGGAGGGGGGACCGCCATGGCTACTAGCGAGGGCAGTGGGGGATGGTTGCGGGCGGGGCTGGGAGGGGCTTGGCTGGGGGCATGGTAGGTTGGGGGCAGGGCAGGGCCGGGGTTGGGGTGCGGCCGAGGGGGCGGCAGAAATCGGTGGGAGGGGGGCCGACATGGCTGCTAGCGGGGGTGGTGGGGGACGGCGGCTACGGGAGAGGCTAGGGAGACTTGGCTGGGGCCGGGGCAGGGCCTGGCATTGACATAAGGGTCAACATGCGTCTCATTCCCATGTATGTAATTATAACTATTACATTATCGTGACTCACTTAGCTACCGTTGAGTAAACTCTTAAATGAAAGGTAGATGAGTCATATATAAGCCTCTAGAGGAACTATACCCATCCATCCGTCGATGTTATCAGCTCATAAGCCGATAATTCCGAGAAGGAATCTAAAATCTTACAAAAGCATACATCATTTAACCTAGCTGCTGCCAGCTTGTACCAAGCCTGGTTGCAGAAATCGGCCGATTCCGTGCGGAATCGGCCGATTTAAATCGGATCGGCGTCGCGCCGATCCGATTTCGGGGCCGAATCGGGCGGCCTCGAATCGGCCCGGAATGGGCGAGTTCGGCCGATTCCGACCGATTTAAATCGGAATCGGAATCGGCCGATTTAAATCGGAATCGGTTTTTAGGAAATTACCAAAATACCCTAGGTATGATTTTTATTAAATTATTTAAGCATGGGTAAAATGGTAATTTGGATTTTAAAAACCTAAAATCAAACCCGCTCCCCCGACACCGCCGCCGCTCGTCCGCCCGCCGCCGCCCGGTTTCCGCCTCCGCCGTGCGGCCCCGACTCCGCGCTCGCCGCCGACCGGGCTGCCGACCTCGCCGCCGACCTCGCAACGTCGCCGCCCACCCGTGGCCGGACCGAATCGGGCACGCACGAATCGCCGCCAACTCCGCCGCCGGCTCCGGGCCGCCGACGGTTCGTCCGGCCGGGCTGCCGACATCGACCGGGCTGCCGACATCCTCCGACATCGCCGCCGCGAGACTCGCCGCCGACAGGGCCGCCGGTGGCGGCGGAGGGGTAAAAATCGCACAGTGGCATTCTTGTAATTAAAAGTTGACTCGAGTCTAACTCGAGTCAAAAATAATAATTAATTCGAAATAATTTAAAAAAAATCTTAAAAAATATTTAAAAATATCAAAAACTATAATACACAGAATAATATCAAAATAACATCAATACTTAATTTTAATATATTTATATTATAAATTGTCAAATTATTATATATAACTGATTAAATTAATTTGGACCGATTCAACTGAACCGATTCCTGGCCGATTCAGACCGATTCCGATTCCGATTCCGATTCCGATTCCGATTCCGATTCACTGGAAAACCGATTCCGATTCCGATTCCGATTTATGCAACCATGGTACCAAGCAAGTGCTACTATTTCTCATAGGTATCTCACCTTCCCATTACTATCCATTGATATTTGCCTCCTCTGGCTGCTAACTCTGTGTGTCAATCACTTACCCTTGCTACAATTTATTTCTTGCTCCCATCTCGGTTGAAAGTTGGGCTACCACGGTGAGCGGTTGTGCACAACCCCACTAATTTACTGGATTTTACCTTAATAAAACCCAATCCAAGTATAAATTGATGAACATAAGTTATTTTTTCAAAATTATTAACCGAAGATGATGATCTATAAGTACATCCTAACTAATATATTTAATCATATTCGAGTAAATAATAGATATTAGAATAATTATGGTGCTAACAATCCACCCTCTTTATAAAATTTCGTCCTTAGAATTCTTTTCCTCTATCTATTAGCCTAGCTCGTGTCCATAATCTAATCTAGCTGGTCAAATGAAGGCACTAACTTTGGAAGAGAGATAATCAAGATCACAAATTAAATAATTAGTTCCTTATAAATCTTTACCATCCTTAAGTGGATTGATGGACAAGTAGTAGCAGAAGTCTTAATCAAAGCAAGTGATTGAGTAAATTACAACTTGCACAATAAATTCTTAAATATGTAAACCAATCAAGTTTATACTAATTAAAACTAAGTTTGAACAAGCAAGTCAAACCATGCAAGAACTTCAATTATTTTGAACTTGCTCACTTAATGAAGAAGAGCAGCCCGTAGACAAAAAAGATAGAAATGCCCTTGTGACCTGGGCAACCGGAAAAAGATAGGAGGCTAGCGGGTGGCCAGCGGTGACGATCCACCGGCCGGAAACAGTACAAATCGACAGAAATGTGGTAGGGGAGTCTAAACACTGCAGTGGTCTATAGGGGCAAGGTTGCGGCTGCGAAAAACAGCCCAGATGTCCAGCAGTGCTGCAATTACCGGCCAAAATTTCGGGCAATGGTGACAGTGGAGAAGGCAGTCCACGGCCTAACATTGGTGGGGATCGACTGATCTCCACCCAAGAAATCGAATAGAGGTGGTGGCGAACGTTGTCGAGTCTTCGGTTGGCTAGAATCACGTCGAAAGGTTGCCAAGAAACCATGTGAATCGGGTTTTTGGGAAAATTTTGATGCTTGCCGGCCACGACTCTGGCGTTGGTTTGAAACTCCATCACATTGACATGATATTGTGTAATATGGAAAATCCAAAACCAAAGATAACACCAAAAATGGTAATTAAACGTCAAAGATAAGAAGGTGCAAAGTTAAATTCTCGAAACGAACATATGAGATCTGGGCTACTTTCCGGCAATCTTCCAGTGACTACCGAATGTGGACGGAATTTCAATTGGCAGCTTTAGAAAGTTTGCAATGCAAAGAATACGATGGTGAAGACACAAGGTTCTCGGACACAAGGGTAAAAAATTATGAAAGTTAAAAAGATTGCCCCATGTATCGGAAGATGAAAAGGTGCAATCCGACATGGACACATGCATGCCCAGTCAGCTGACATGGTTTCTGACCGAACCTAACTGCTATCATGAGTCCAAAGGGCAGAAACACATAACTTATCGGCAAGCTATCTCTACGCTGACAAATTATAATATACTAATAAAATGAAATAATGATAACAAGATAACTAACTACTATAACATGATAACATGTTAAAAATTGATTCCAAATATCAATTAATCTGACAAATTATCCTCTAATATATTATAGTATTGGATATCAATGCACCATGAGTCAACCACATAAATTGAGAAATTCTAAGCATCCGATATTAGTCATGACTAGATATACAAATAAAAATTTTGGGGACTAAAGAGTTTATTAATGTCTTGTTCTAAAAGAAGAAAATATGGTCTAAGTAATAATGGTAAAAGTATCGGTTATTACAACCATCAACTTCAATTCCTTGTGTTTAGCAACCATGATAGAGTCTTGATAAAGGTCTAAAGACATTTCTTGATGATCATCTTCATATTTCTCTTCTTCCTCATTAGGAGTGAAACAAAACTCACTTAAGAGTTCATCTGTACTTTCTTCGTCATCACCCTCCATGGTGGCTTTCAAGATTTTCCTTTACCTTTTTTTTTCTTCATTATTTCTTTTTTATTCTTCTTCCTTGATAGGACACTTACTTTTTAATTTATCTTTTTTCCTCTTTTTGTCACCGGCTTATTTTTCAAGAAAGTCATAAATTTCCTATTTAATGAGGCCATATCTTCATCATTATAAAAAAACAATTGTAAAGTAAGGTCCTTGTTACCTCTTTCTATTTTGGGGCTTTCTTTGTAGTATGCTGATGAGTAATAAGCCAAACAACTCTTTGGTGGTGATGGCCTTGAGATTCTTTACTTCTTCAATAGCCATCACCTTTAGTCTCCACTCAATATGCAAAGATGCCAGTAACATTTTGTTGATTACATCCTAACTCAAATCCTTACTGACATTTTGAAGAGCTACGAGAATGTCATTCAATCGGTTGTATATGACATTGATACATTTACATTCTTCCATCTTGAGGGCTTATATTATGAACTATCAACCCAACATCTAGTAGAAATGAGAATAATCAAAGAAGGATAATGAAAAAAACTATAAACACACAAATTTTATGTTGAAAACCATCTTTATCTCAAGGGTTTAAAACCACAAGGGTATGATAGAAAGCTTCAATCTATCACCATGAGATTACAACCCTCTTTATTACCAATATGATGATTACAAGAGAATACAATAGGGAATCCAAGCCAAACCCTTATACAAGAGTACAAGGATCACCATCTCTCAAACAACCATCTCATACACAAGAATTACAATGCAAGATCTCTCACATTAAGAATAGAATGAAGGACTTTCTCTGTGTGCACTAAGACAAGAAGTGATGTAAGCTATTTATAAACATCACCTAAGGTGCGTAACTCCTATAATTGAAAAGTCATTGACAATATGTTCCACTTTATGAAAATCAAAGTGGTCAACAATAAAACCACTCATTAATGAGCCCTTTCGGTTTCCACAATCCTTTGTAATCTTGCCAGGACGGCAATAGGGCTACATGCAACAACAATCTCCCACTTGGAAACCTATTGCAGTCTCCTCAACCTCTTATTCATAGTGTCCAGTGTTTTTACATCAATCATTCTAGTCCCTATTGTAACATTCAACTTTTGTCCATACACAGGTTTTGTCAACATACTAACATGACTCTTTTTGCCGTCAATCTTCATCAATTTGAACTGTCCATCCTCTAGCAAGGATACGATAAAATAATAACTCAAGTGAATATGCTTTGTCCTTGAGCGAATTGTCGAGTTCTTTGCAAGATGAATCACATTCTGACTGTCAATGAACAATCTTCACTCAACTCCATCAAGTATTGAACCCAAACAAATTATTTTCTGTCAAAGATAAAACAACAATTTTCTCTAACTTGGAAATCCAGCTCACTGTTGTACAGCCTTTGGTAAAAATATATCTTGTTGTATTTCTGTCGTTATCTCTGTCACCACTGTAGTCTGAGTCGACACAACTTTGCACATCAATGTTATCAACCCAAAACACAAGCAACACTTACAAGTACCTCACAAATACTTGAAAATCCCCTTCATAGCTTGCCAATGCTCCCTTCCAAGGTTTGACATGAATGTACTCACGACTCCCACTGGATGCACAATATCCGATTTTAGTGGTCACCATAACATACATGAGACTTTCAATGGCAAAAGAAAAAGACACATTTTCCATCTTTGCCTTTCCTTTCAATGGAAAAAGAAAAAGACACATTTTTCATGTCTGCCTTTCCTTCATCTATCTTAGTATCTTACTCTCTTGACAACTAAAAGTGTCCTCCTAGAGTTGTAGTCAACCATTTTGTCTTATTTATGTTAAATCTTTTCAGCACCTTCTCAATATACAGTTCTTGAGATATTTGCATTCCCAGAAGTTGTTTTGCATCGTCCAAGTCATTCATAGAAAACCTTCCTCCAATTTCTTCTTGAAATCATTGATTTTTATCATGGTCAATCTTGTTACAAGCATATCATATAAATATAAATTACGAATAACAAAATCCTATTCCTTAAACTTTTATACATATACAAAATGATCTACATTACACCTTGCAAATAATATCTCTAACATGCACCTGTCGAATTTCAAGTATGATTGCCTTGGTGATTGTTTCAAATCTCTCTACTTGTCGCATATAAATTTCTTCCTCCAAATCACCGTGAAGGAAAGGAGTCTTCATATCAAGCTACTCCAAATGCAATTTTTCACAACCACAATAATCAATATTATTTGGATTGAAGTCATTTTAACAACTGGGGGAAAGATATTATTAAAATAATAACCTTTTTTCTGATGGGACGAAAAGATTAACAATATCACCAAGAGATTACAACCCGCTTCCTCACCAATATGATGATTACAAGAGATACAATAGGGAATCCAACCCAAACCCTCTTACAGAAGTATAAGGATCACCCATCTCTCTTACATTAAGAATATAATAAAGTACTTCCTCTATGTGCACTGAGACAAGAGGACATGCAAGCTATTTATAAACATAACCTAAGATTTGTAAATCTGGTAACTGAAAAGCCATTGACAATATGGTCCACTTTATGAAAATCAAAGTGTTCAACAATAAACCACTCATTAATAAGCCCCTTCGGCTTCCACAATCCTTCTTTGTAATCTTCCCATGACGGAAGTCCGGCTACATGCAACAACAACTTCATATTGCGAGATAAGATGGCTTATCTTGCAGTCCTTGACTTGAGATGTATCTTAATGTCTCATTTGCTAAAGCTCCCAAATTTCTTGAAATGAAGTGCATCGAGATACCCTAGTATATTTGGTCTCACCCATGAAACAATATAAGACATTCATAGGCTTGGCAATCAAGGGGTGTGCTTTCTATATTTGATCATCCTATGATCCTCTTTCGATTGTAGAATTCATGTGTCCAGCAAACATAACCTGTCATAGAATAAAATCACATGAAGTTAGAAAAATTCTCATTTTAATTTTTCAATATGTGTAATTAGATTCATTAAAGAAAGGTGGTCTAGTGTCGATTGTCCTTCCAAGACTTTTGCCTTTCTTTCTTGGCTATTAGTTTGATTCTAATACCTTCTAAGTATCCAAAACATTGTAACCTTCAATCAAATACTCTGATACCAAAATTTGATTTACTGTTGGTAGAAGAATAACTATAAAATGATAACAAATAATTACCTCACTCCTTGTTGGGTTTATCCCACATTGATCGTGGATGATGTCGGTGACTTGTAAATAGGCTAATGGGAAAGCCTTATTCATTGATCTAGCTTTTCGATTAAGAGAGACTTGTGACACATATTGTGAGTTTATTTTGGTTGTTTCAAATCCCTTCTCGGGGCCTGAAGGGCCCAACAGTGGTTTCGAAGCTTGGGTGGGGCCCCAAAGGGCCCAACAAGGCCAACAACTGGTCTCAGAGCCAAGTTCAAGCTGGGTTTGCCTACGTCGATTATGGATGCTTCTATGTCGATTGTGGATGTTTCCTTCATGGGTTCACCTGATGATTTGAAGAGGAGTTTGTCCGGTGGGTGCCGTTTGATTTAAGGGGAGTGTGTCAGACGATGATGGTTTCGGGCCATGCCCAATGTGTGAAGGGGAGTTATTGGGTTTATCTCACATCGGTCATGGATGATATTGGTGATTTATATATAAGGCTAATGGGAAAGCCTTATTCCTTGAGATAACTTTTGGATTAAGAGAGGCCTGTAATACCTATTACGAGTTTTTTTTGTTGTTTAAAATTCCTTTTGGGGGCCCAAAGGGCCCAACAGTGGTTTCAGAGTATGGGTGGGGGCCCAAAGGGCCTAACACTCCTCACAAGGAGCACAATTGATCATTAGCATAAGCATTCTACACAAGATCACAACTGATCTTGTTTACAACCAATCCTCGCACATAATCAACACAATCTCGTATTCAACAAAACACTCCAGAGATTACAAGAATTAGACCAATATATTGAAGCTCATGCTACCCAAGGTTAATAGTTGATGAAGCTTATCCAAAGCTTTCTTACACTAAAGTGTACAACTTCTTCCAAACTCATTCAAACACTTCAACACTTTTATCATTTGAATGTTCGAATTTCATCAATAGCCCAGCCTTCTAATCACAAAGCTGGCTTCTTTTGTAAGCTCCTCAAATGCCTAAATTGCCAACAATTCAAATTCAAACAAAGAAGCTTCATCTCATTGAATGACCTTCTCCAAATTCTTATGGCAACTTCAGTGAAGCAATTGAGCACCTTGACTGACTCGAAGGTCATTTGGTGAAGTTATAAGACTTCACACTGATCTTTAAGACACGATCATGACCAACCATGATACTAAGTGCAAGATCAATTGAACATTTCAAATCTCCAACTTTCAATCACAAACCGAATTGACAAATTATCTATAAAGTCCAGTTGCTCTACTTCATTAAAAAGTCATCATAGAGCATCCTTCATAATTCAACTTATGATCAATATTTCATCTTAACAATTCGAAATCATAAAGTACAAGACTTAACAGATTTCAACATCAATCATGCATTGTAAATATTTCTTGATAAGAGTCCATGCTCAGTGCTTCTCACATAATAATTTGCACTCTGCAAATGTTTATGCTTTTACATATACAATTGTAAAATGATCACCAAAGATATAATATGAATTATAAAAATCATCCACATATGATTTAAAATATTGTGAATTCATATATTTCCACAAATTTAAAATTTTCATAATTCATCACAATTGTTGTATTCACATATCAACATATGGCAAAGACATGCATAATATATCTTTTTAATCAAATTAATAAATAAAAACATACATGAGTGATTTATGTCACAAAAATCAACATGAAATTCATTAAAGGTTTGATCTTTCTCAATTGATTGGCAATTCCTCCATCAAAATTGATCATAAAATTGATAAAATTATAAGTACCCATGATTAGCATACTCAAACAGCAAATATTACCTTGAAATTGTTAGAAAACATTACACTAATAAATCCAGAAACAGGATGTAGTTCGCGAACATGTGAATACCAATTTGAAATCTACAAAATAGAACACAAAATTTAAATTACTAACGAAGGCACGCTAAAAAGCGCCGATTTCAAAGTAATATTTTTGTTGTCATGCATTAGAGCCTCTATTGGTAAATTACTCCCCCAGATATACTGGTAAATTACTCTACAGCTAAAAGGTGCTACATCCTCACTATATGTATGTGCGTGTGTGTGTGTGTGTTTACCTGGTTAATATATGAAAAAAAACTTGAATGAGACATCACTTAGACATTCTAATTTAAATTTTGGAATAAGGTAGTACATGTGATTTTACCTTAATAGAAGATTTATTTTCGGCTAGCATATTCGAGGTACGTATTAAATCTTCAAATTCCTTCTTTGTGAGTGTAGTAGTAAAGAAATCTTCCCGATTTATTGGACCACCAAAAACTTCTTCAAAATAATTTTATCACGACCTATAGGATAATTTTAAATTTTATATATAAACTCTTATTAAATAATTAGATAGTCTGTAATAATTTAATATCTTAGATATAAATTATGATTAACTTTAACGATATATCTTATTTGAATGAAAAAAAGAATTATAATTATTTTATTTTTTAAAGAAAATCAGACAAACTCTTAGTAGTGGAAAGTTAAAAGTTAAGGTTAGTCGAATTCAAATATGTGACCTTCTACCTTAAATGATATTTTTTTATTGTTTTTAAAAAATTGAGGCTAGTGTGACTCAAACTCATGAACCTTTGCAGGATGTATTATTATTATATTTTTAGATTTTTCTTGTCTTTTGATTAACAGATTCTCTTACTTTTAGTCTCATTCCTCTTTTATTAATAAGAGTAGATAATTAGCTTTTATGAGCAGTCGTCAAACTACATATATGGTATATAACATCAAAAATCTATCTTGTTGGATGCCTGACTTAATATTTTTCACACCTGATTCCGCTATTATGGTAGTCTCCATATTTGGTATATAACTTCATTTTAGCTATAACAATATTAACATCTTCAAGATGCATCAACTCTACAGGTCACCGCAATGGACTATGCAAGCCCCTTCCTTACTTTCGTGTGCGAGGGCCTAAAATTGGCACAAAAGCACATTGGCTATTCCACAAACGTGGAAAGTGAGATGAGAAAATTAGAAGAAGAGATGGACAAACTAAACGAAGTGTGTGCAGATGTTGATAGGAAGGTTGTCATAGCACACATAAGATTTCAACCTGTGAAGGAACAAGTTAATGGATGGCAAAGCATAGTAAGAGACTTCAAAGCAAAGGTTGCTGTTGATTTCCAACTGCCATTGAATTGTACTTTTGCTGTTCATTGCCCAAATTGT